>JARFJB010000317.1:2585000-2612500 GCA_036346205.1 Vesta saturnalis | reverse complement strand
GTGGAATTTTTTGATACGGCGGGCAAAAAATTCCAAACGTACAGTTTGTGTTCAAATCTTTAAGGTTATGCAATCGACATTTTTTTCGTTAAATGGACTTATTAGCTCACTTTATAAGTTTCGCCAAGATCGGCCATAATATCTATGTGTGCGTGTTTGTGCGTGCGTGCGTCCTTGTGTATTTGTGAGTGTGTTTGTTAGTGGATGTATGTTTATACCTACCATAAGTCCTCAACGAAAACACCTACGCACTTTTTCATACTAAAACTTGTTTTCATGTCTCTTGGAGCTGATTAGATTTTGAGATAAATCAGCGGCGAACATGGAGATTTATTAGGAGTTATTTTTTATACTTGTGGAATATTTTAGAAACAGCTATATATTTCAAAGGTATAAAAACACCAATATGTAGACCTCAAACATACGGATTAATTATGTTTCATGCAATTTTTTGATACGACCCTTAATTTAGCGGCAAAAAATTCCTACAGTAGAATGTATGTGTCAGTTTTTTTCAATATTTGAGTAATGATTAATTTTATAAGAAAATAAGTGGACATAATTCTTACAGGAAACATAATTTTAAGAAACTTTTTTTAGGTTTTTCTAATATAAAGCGAAATAACTGTAGGAATTAAATAAATATGATTGTAACTGTGTCATCGATATTTTATAGAAGCGGGCGGTATTGGAATTTTTTTAAAGTTAGTATCTAGATGTCTATTAACCTCTATCTAACATGAAGTTGTAAACGTCAATCTGACATGTATTATTGGTTTTGTTTTTACAATGTTGCCCATTCTCATTCTAAACATACTAAAAAAAAGTTTATCTCAAAAAAATTATTTTTTATGGGGCGGTAGGCATGTCAACCGGGGATGCACCACCACCACCCTTTTTACCACGGGCTACTTAATGTTGGTTCTCGGATTTTCTAGGTAAATGTTCCTCTTAACTAGTACCAGTACGATCGAATTCTGTAGATAAAACTAATCTTTTTGTGGATTACCCCTAATCAACTATTCTTGATAGGTATGAAACCTATTTCTTTTCCGTACAAGCTCCTAAAATAGATCATTAAGGTGGATCTCAATAAAGAGACTGACACAGACAGTATTCCAGCTATCGTCGTAAAAAAATGTTCCCTCGAACTGGTGCCAGTTTTATACAGGTTCTGTTCGATCTCGGTCTTCTGGGGAATTTTCCTCATCATGGAAGTTTCCAAATGTTTTCAACCTATTCCCAAACGAGGCAACAAGACCCACCCCTCCAATACCGACCAATTGCCATCACTTCTATTTTGTCTAACATTGTGGAAAAAAACGATCAATTAGCAATTGCTATCTTTCCAGGAAGCTAACAAACTCCTTAGTGACCTCTAATATGGTTTTAGGCAGAGTAGTTCAATCTAGTATTATGTTTTTTTTTGAATAATACATTAGAACAATCCGATGAAACAGTTCGATCTCGATAATTGATCGTATTCGCAAAAGGACGATTAAACCTACAAATGACTCGTCTGTGTTCCTAGCAAAGGTGTCTGTTCAGGATTTCGACTTGTAGCCAAAGGTCGATATTTCTCCAATATTTTCCAAGGTCTTATATCTCGCTTAATACTATTATACTGATGTATTTCGTCAACGGTACTTATATATTGTGAAGTGCCGAATTTAGTGTCCTGCTTAGAATTTTTCTAGGAGGTGCGGTTTTTGAGTAATAATATCAACTGGAATTGTTTTAAATGGGAATCATAGTTGGTTTCGCAACCATTAGCTACAGTTCTTGCTTAGCCTTTCAAAAATATAAACATTCCTGAAAAACATCTTTGAAATATGTTTTTTCAAGAAGACGGTGCCCCAGCATAATATCAACTGGTATTGTTTTAAATGGGAATCATAGTTGACTTGGAAACCATTACAGTTCTTGCTTAGCCTTTCAAAAATATAAACATTCCTGAAAAACATCTATCTGATATGTTTTTTTCAAGAAGACGGTGCCCCAGCCAATAATGCTTTGCCAGAGAGGAATTACTTAGAAAACCGTTTCCTAAATCGTTGGATTGCAACATTCGGTTTGGTGTTATGGCCACCACGATCTCCAGATCTGTCAATACTGGATTTCTTCCTATGGGGTTTTCTGGAAAACATAATTGATCAAAACCGTCATAATACCGAATCGAATGTTGCAATCCAACGATTTGGGGAACGGTTTTTTAAGTAATTGGTCACTGCCAAAGCAGTCACGAATCTTTTTGAAAATTTAAGACAGAACTGCAGCTGATGGTTGGCAAGCCAGCTATGATTCTGATTTAAAAAAATGCAAGTTTATATTATTACACAAAAACCACACCCCCTAAAAACATTTTAAGCACTCCATTGAATTTAGCACTTCCTAATACGCAAGTACGTTGACGAAATATATCAGTTTAATAGTCTTAAGCGAGGTATAAGGCCTTGAAAAAGTGTAGAAATATCGACGTTTGCCTAGAAGCCGAAAACAAAGAAAGATGCTAAATTTTCGATTTTGCCGTGAAATCTAGGTCAAGTGGTATGTGACCATAAAAACAGCAAACTTCTGTCTGATAATAATAACGATATCTTTAAAAAACAACTAATACAATGAAATTGGGATACACGGTACTGCTTAGACGTGTGCAAAAAGAATTCAAAACAGAGGTCAAAATACTGCTGCACTGCTCATACTTCATTTTTGACACCGAATATAACATTCAGCCATATTACGTCTTTCTAGATTACAAAAATGCATTGCAGCGACTGAAAACACTAACCAAGCTGATGAAAAACACTTTCAAACTACACGTCAAAAGTAATAGGAGTAGCATTTGTCAATCAATAACGGCTTCCATGGCCAACCACACTAATAATTCTGAAATTAAACTGGTAAAACGACCGTATCTCTTTAGTGTTTAAACTAACTATGCCGCATATCATATTAGAAAAGCCAAAGACACTTTTTAAAAAGTTCATAGCCAACTGTTGTTTCCATTTAAAAAAATGTATGTTCATGTTGTAATTGAAAAATTGAAAATTAAACTTGATCATTAATAAAAAGACTCATTGCAAAATATGATGTTACATCATTTCACCCCACGCCAAGAACTCAATCTAATTTAATCTTCAGGTAACAATACTAACATTTACGCACTTTATAGTGCCTCTAACACATAACGATAACTCAACTCTTATTGATTTGGCACGATTATTAAAAGTTTTCAAATTTTAGTTTAAACGGTAAATAGATACTCACGAGAGAACCATAAGGTCCACAGAATAGCAGTCATACTTAACGGCAATACAATACACACTCGTCGTCGGTTTCCACCTATTATCCTAAACAGATCCGTAATCCAAAAATCTCAGTACTTCACTATATAATAAAATTTAATAGATTCGTAAAAGTTGTTAGTATCCGCAATGCGCGATGCACTAAATTACTTGACACACGACGGTTACATTTTTTTTTCAAACTACGGAAAACACGTCGCCTGGTATCAATGCGCCTAAATCTCCTTGTTCTTGTACTACATCGTTATGCGCCAGAACTGGATGTTAAGTGATTCAAACGAAGCAGCTACCTCCCCTCTTCTAAAATTTTTAAACACGATTCTTTCCAGTCAGATATTTCCATTTTAATAAGCTGAAGCGCCAACTTCTATGGGAAGGCTTCCCTGCAGTAACTACCAGTTTTACAAACAATCACGGTACGTTTTCTGTCGTTGAGGCAATCCTAATAAGCCTGATGAACTTCGATCCATAATATAAAAAAACTGATGACTCTATAAATAATAATCTTGACAATAACAGAATCTAATCGCAAACGTTGCCAAAAATACTGAAAACTTAAACAAGCCTTTAGCATAATTAAATTATAAAAACGGTGCTCAAAATGTGGCTTAATCACTTTAACAGATCTCAATATTACTAATCAGACGCACGTTACAGCAAACAATGCGATGTACATTGATCGGTACAAACCTTGAATAAATTAGCCTTAAGTTAAATGTTAGATACTAAGAATTATAATCCCACATTAAATTTGAGACGATCGCTCAATTATTGCACTTATCAGAAGAAATACAATTGTTAAAGTTAACAGTACACTAATTATTCCTTAATTACCTATGCTCATAATGAGCTTGTTTATTAAAACATACATATGATTTTAGTTAAGATATAAGAAATGGTATTAATTTTTACAAAATGATTGTGCTTGACAGGGAAGTAGTACAGAATTGAAATGAACTAGTGATATATATTGTTAAATTTTAGTTCGGTTTTTCTCAGATAAAATTTCACCTCGCATTTCTAATGAAAGACGTGCTGAGAAATACTCGAAACAAAAGTAACACATTCTTCACAATTCTCCCGTTAGATTTAACAAAAGTGGAAGCACTTACAAATGGCGTGTAAGATTTTAAGTATAACATAAGTGCAACTTCAGAACAAACAAGGGCAGTTCAAGCACACCTTTTGACTTGATCCCCACATATCTCGAAATAATTATAATGGTGTAAACATAAAAATAATCCTCATATCCCTGTTGATCTCGATTTCGAAGCAATTTTTCTTTATCCACATACTTGTTTAGTAATCTAATAAAAAGATCAAACGAACGAACATCTTTTATGTATATTTTGAGCATTATTATTTTTCATTCTTCAGGAGCTATATTGAAACTGGATTTATTATGAAAATTGATTTTCCTAGTCCGTCATCGGTTACTAATCAAACCGCGATTTGATTAAAAGCTAATCAATGTTGGGTTATGCACCTACTGAATGTTATAATCCTGCAACCCGAGCGCGTGTCCGCTTAATTAATACATGATTACACCTGCAGGTAGATTAGTTCTCTCTAACCAACACCGGCAGGTAAAGCTCGTGTTATTTTCCTGGAAAATACATGAAAGCAAAAACATAATTAAAGGATGTTTGACTGTATAATGTAGTTAATAGAAGAACGAAGATTACGCTTGAAGTTTACTAAAACGCCTTAAGTTTCAAGCTTTAAGTTTCATAATACAATGTATAAAGGAATCTTGTCAGTGAATATTATCTCTTCATTTACAATGTATTAATATTTTACAAACTTGATTAAAAGCAACACTTTGTATAGTAAAGCTCTGCGTCCCAATAGGATTAGTGCAGTCTTATACAAAAAAATCTCTTGTAACAAGTGCTTATTGCATTAAGTAGATCGTCAAGAAAATTAAATCATATTATTATTGTTAAGTTATTTAATGTAATTAGCATTCAGAATTTTAGACACAAAGCATTCTTTTGTACTTTCTTATCCACGGTCAAGGAACACATCTTTGAAATGTTTGACTAACCAGGAATTTCTCCATATAAAAAACAATCGTGTAACCTATTATTCCCAAGCCTTAAAAATACAATGCGTTGCTAAACAATTCGCTGTTTTTACATGTGCAAATTGTTTATGATGTTTTTATACAGAGTGTTCAAGTTATACCCCAAATTATGTAAACTTCTTTAACACACCGCCTTACTTATCTCTCATTATTTCAAGGAATTGTGACCATAGATAAGAAAGGTGCTAAGTGCCAAAATAAAAAAAAAATTTTAGGATCGAAAGGTGCTATGTGTCATGGAGAATCATATACGAAAAGGGCTAAGTGCTAAGCCCACTAGTTTTATTTGCCTAGTGGTCTTTAGATAGCGCAAGTGGTAACTCCAACATCTAAGTGCTAATGTGGTTTGTAGCAGTTTACTGTTTGGTAGTTATGTCGGGTGCTAGCGGTGTTGTTTAAAGTTTTATTTTGTTTTACTGTTGACCTGCGTCGTTTGTTGTATTACTACGAGTATATTAAATAAGATGAAAAATAATAGTGAAATAAAAAAAGAAGAGAAAAGGGTACAGGAACATTTTTACAAGAACAAAAAAGGTTAAAAGTGGCGGGAACAGTACCTTACCAACAAAAACGTTTTAAAGTTACATAAAAAGAAGCCTAATTCAGATCTAAGTTGACAATGTTGCTTTAAGTATTACTTAATTTGAAATTCAATTAAGTTTACTTTAGGTTACTTGTAAATGTCATTTCTAATGCAAAACTGCGCCGCTTGAACATAAACAGTAACTTTTTCTCGATTTTTATCAACAAAGCCAGCAGACGCAAGGTATATTTTTGATGGGATTAATGCAGATAAGTAGTGTGAGACGGCGAAGGCATGGAATCTATGAAGAATCACAGCAGAGTCGTAGACAATCTACAGTGTGGTTTACTGCACCAGATGGCAAAGGTAACATTATACAAGTATGTAAAAATACACTCATGGATATTTTCGCTGTGAGCCGCAGACGAATTGAATCATTCGTTCAAGAAAGAGAAATTAGGCGAAACTACTTTTAAGGATAACAGGAAACGATATGCTTGAAGTAAATTCAGTGAAGCTGATAGGGAACTTGTAGGAAAACATGTGAATGAAATTCCAAGGAATGTGAGCCATTATTCAAGGAAAAAACAATAAAAGAGTACTTAAGTCCAGATTTAAATATCAGTCGATTATGTAAAGCCTTCAAAGAGAGGTGCCCTGAAAGTTTAATTACGCACAATTTTTATTGTGATGCTTTCAGTAAATATTTTAAAAACTTATCGTTCAAGCAACAGACACCTGCAAGACATGTGATAAGCTTATCTGTAAAATTTAGCTCAAAAATGAAGAAATTGCATTGGCCAAACGGCAATTACAACTGCACCATCGAAAAAGCAAAAAGCCGCAAACAATATTGAAGGAAGATATTTGCCTGTCTCAAAGACCAGGAAGTAACGTTTGCTGCATATCAATGGATATTCAACAAGTACTGTTTGTGCCATCGCTACCCATTCGGAGATGTTTTATCTGAAACAGTTATCTTGTTTTAACTTCTGTATTAGAATAGAAGGTGTTGGTCAAACTGTAATGTGCATGTGGAACGAAAGTATTGCCAATCGCGGAGGTAATGAAATAAGTTTGTTTGCTGAAAGTTTTGAATCAAGGTGCCACTAATAAAGACAATCTAATTATATGGAGCGATAACTGCTGCGGGCAGAACAAGAACTGCATGATAGTTTTTACATTCCTATTTCTAGTCTCGCTGGGATGTTTCAAACGGATCGAGCAAAAGTTCTTGTTAGTGGCCATAGTATTTTAAGCTGCGGTCGTGATTTCGCCCAAGTTGCGAGTAGAAAGGAAGTAATGTACCCAAAGACTTGGTAGAGGTAGTAAACTCTGCAGAAATCCAAAAGCCTTTCCAATGTGTAGAAATGGACCAATATGATTTCCACAATATGCAAGCAGCAGCAGATCAACTTATTAATATTTCAAAAGTAAACATCAGTAAAGCAGTCGCTATACGGTACGAATTTGAAAATCCAGCTGTGGTTAAGGTGAAAGAAGCACATGTTACTAATATATGGAAGACAGTAAGAGTTTTGAAGAAAGGGAAAACTGTTCGTGACCTTCGAACTGCCACTTTGGGACCCCCTACTAATAAACCCATAACAGAAGATAAAAGACAAAATCTTCTTGCACTTGAACAATCCTGAACACCAAAATTACTATCTAAACATATGTAATTGATCAACTGGCACTTAACACTTTTCTTAACTTTAGAAATAAAAAATTTTAAATTTTGTTCATTTTCTAATATTTTTTTAATATGTAACATTTTTAAGTTTTGGCGTTTTATATTACATGAAATAAATCTTACAAAAACATATTTTTTTGTTAAGTACTGTAAATACAAAAGTTTTCCGAAATAAATGTATTTCCGTTTTTTGGCACTTAGCGCCTTTCTTATTTATGGTGTTCAATTGCCGTGATAAATATAATGTTACGCTTTGTTACTTTTTGGTTTTCGACGTTGGTGAGGTCGTCTTAACAATTGTTTGCTAAAAATATCGAGCTAGTAAGTCAGTAGTAAAACATTGTTCTTAGTATTAGGAAGGTTATAGGTTTGAGTCCAGTTACAGGCTACCCTGTATGAGGTTTTTTTTAAAGGGTTTTCCTAATTATTATGTAGCAGCATAATCACTGCGTCTACGCTCATCACGTGCGGCTGTTTAGGTGAACGCTGGGGTTGTAACTTCTCCCTCAGAACCCTAACTCGGTTCCTTCCGGTCCTATGCCGACCGTACCTATCCTTAATCCCACACATACATACTTAATGTGTGCATGTCGGCTGAAGGAGCTTGGAAAGCTCAAGCAACCCGCCCTTCCCTTTGGGGGCGGGGATGAAATACATTGTTTTTTCTTTTTCTTTTTTTGCTAAGAATATTACGTTTATGCTGAAACAGTGGCAAATAAATATCTGGTTATCTTTTACACAATTCTAGTTAATGACTATTATAAATTAAAAGACTTTCTCAACCTTATCTAAAGGATTTATATCTAGTGAAAATGGTATATGAACCTTACCTAGCTTACAAGATGAAACTCCTGCCCCGTAAAAATTTTCTAGCAAACATTGTTCAACCAACAGAATCGATTGAAGTACATATAGTAGAGTTAGAAAAACTTGGCACAGGCTGTTTTAGGCGCCGTTTTCAAAAATGGCCGATACCGATTTTATTTTGTATATATTTCTGCCCTTGTCGAGTCATACTCATCATTTAGGTGTATAAATATGTGCTTTTAAGGACAGGGAATCGATCAAGGTGGTTTGTGAAGTTACCTGACTGCTACTTTTTACAGAAAATCAGTTATTTTGGATTTTATCGCATGGAGTACCATCATGCAAAACCAACCTGGCGGTCTCCATTCATCATCAAGCTTTTTGTGGAAACTTATTAAAAATGATCTTAGATAACGCAGCGTATACCAAACATTCATAATTGTGCACTACCATGCTTGCACAGGAAATACGTCATTCTCTACTCAATGAAGGCTATACATTTGTATCATAGTTATATGAAGTTTTTACACGATCACCCACACTTGACGTCGTGGTCGCTCATCAAGGTAAGCGGGTTGCTAAGTTAACTGCAGTGGAAATGGGCGGGCTCGATAAAAGACATAAAATGGATTTAGTTTCAAACACCTTACACCTACCATAAAACAACAAATAACAACATTCAATCCGGGAAAAATTGTGTCTAGGCGCCACAACAATCTGACTGTGGAAGATAGACTTGTAGCCTATTTGTTAAAATCATACACAATTCAAGTTTTATTTAATAGTACACTTTATGAATATGTTCAGTATTAGTGAAATAATTATGGTCACGGACTTGTTATTTGGAGAGAGGGTTAGGTTATGAATTAAGATGTACAGAAATCAATGCATCTATATCTAGACGATAAATTTAGTTCCAGCAAAATTTTGAAATTGATATCATAGCCCTTAAACACTTGGCCTGGTTAACTTCAGATCTAACACTTTTCTAATTTTATTAATCTTAATATACCAAATCAAATCAAAACAAAATTCAAATTTATTTCTGTAACATATTACAAATAAGTACTATAAATATTTGATGATATAGAAATTTCCTCTCCACAATGGCAAACCAGAGGGTGGAGTGAGAGTTCTACTAAGATATGCAGGAACTTTAAAAAATTTCTTATTCACTAACTTCTTATGAAGTTAAGAAAGAAAAAATAAACAAACAGAAAACCATTCAAAAGAGGTATAAACTAATTTTTACCATTACAAAACACATAATAATAGTATAATAACCATTTTCAAGTATGCAGGTGTATTATATCCAAATTATGTAATTCTTGTTAATTGATACTAGGTGGTAAGAATAACTAAAATATGGTTTCTAACAAAAACGTAAATTATCGCGAGTTGTTGATAGACCGGAGATAAGGAGGTAGTCTAACTTCTGGTCCCCAGGCCGTGGCCTACTTCTCGAACTTTTCTTCATGAATATGGACCTTTCTGTAAGCATACAGTTTATATAACTGCTCAAGAGTCAACAACGACAGCTCAGAGTACAGTGCCATGGCCGAGTCGTCTCTTCTTTTTCTTAAAATTATTCTCAAAATATTGTTTCGCGCCACCACCACATGGTGGGGCACCGAAGAGTAAGCTCCATCTCAAGATATTAAACCATATGAAAGAATCGAATGGGTCAAGGCAAAATATGTCATCTTTACAGTATCCATAGGTATGATATTTCTCAATCTGGAAAATATATTTATTAATTTGCGAAGTCTTTGAGCTAGGACTAACGCGTGTGATTTGCAGCTGCTGTTCTAAACGTATGCCAAGATATTTAATGCTCTCTGCTTTATCTATTGGTTGATTATCTACCATTAGTTGTAGGGATTCGTCAGGCTGGGTGTTGCAGTACATTCAGTATGAGATGTACTTAGTTTTAGCAACATTAAGAGGCAATATGTTGCTGTTTAGCAACATTTTAAGTATTTTTATGCCATTTGTTGCCAAGACAAAGATGCCAATCCAGGTTTGAGGTGAAACCAATACGACAGAAGCATCTGCAAACATGTATATATCACATTAAGTAACCATTATAAATTTGCTTAGTCATTTATAAATACCAAAAGGATAATCCGCCCGACAACCGTTCCTTGGGGGATCCCCAAGCGGGTGCATAACAGTTCGGTACTAAGTGTATTGCCAAATCTGACTTGTTGCGGCGTATCCGTAAGATAACCGACAAACTATTGAAGTGCAACGCCTTTGACACCAATACTAAGCAACTTTTTAATCAATAAATAAATAATCAGATACAGTGTCAAAGGCTTTTGCAAGATCTAAAAATACACTGGTTTCATTCTGTTGTCTAATTGTTCCTGAATCGTACTGATCACTGTGTCTATAGCATCTATTTGACTCTAAAAAATCAACCAGCTATTTTCTCTACCAGTTTAGAAGTATTGGACAACATGGATATAGGCCTATAATTAGTCACCTGCTCCATGCAGCCATTTTTGATAGCGGAATTATAATAGATTTCTTTAAACAGTGTGGGAAAGTGCCTGTACTTATACTACGATTTACTAAGTGACACAGAGGTTTAGAGATGTATTTTTTTAACGTTAGGCATTTCACACTAACTCCAACCCAGCTCAGCCCGGATCCCTTTGAATATCACCTCTGTCAATTTCCGAAACTGGACCTACGTCAATTTTCAAAACTGGTAAAAAGTTATTCAAAAGTTCTGATTAATCCTCAGAAGACCTTTCTATAGTAATATGCTCAATAATATCAGGTGCGATCAGAATTGTGCATTTAATACGTATTAAACGATACAACAAAGTACCTAAATTTCCTAATCAATCTGACCTAAAATAAACAGTTGTCAGATTAATCATTTAGCCAAAATATCAAAGGTTACTTACGTTTAAAAGGTATATTCCTTTATATAATTTCACACAAACAATCAACTATTATAATATGGATTTTCTTAAAACATTAAACTGTAAGGAATCGCAATTAAAAAAAGAAGCAAGTTAACTAATTGAACTGTATTAACCAATTCTTCAAAGATATTTTCCGAGAAGCACCACGTATAGGAAAAAAACTAACTCTTACAGAATCAAGTGACTAAATCTCATAATCTAAACATATAATACCAGGTAATGGAGGTTGATTATCCTTACGCACGCACGCGCACACGCACACGCACAAACAAGCACACTCACACGCACACGCACGCGCACACGCATACGCACACGCACACGCACACGCACACGCACACGCACACGCACACGCACACGCACACGCACACGAACACGCACACGCACACGCACACGCACACGCACACGCACACGAACACGCACACGCGCAGTTGTTATCCTGTTTCCCAATCTCCAATTTCCCCTATATATACCAGATCCCCAGACACACGATTATTATTATTTTACTTACTTTCTAACCATCCTCACTTATTTTGCACATATTTACCAGACCAGATACCAACATACTCCTTGACTGTATACCTATACCTTACCATTACTTATTTGTACAATTGTTACCTAACTGGACGTTTACACACTTATTTCTATTGATTACAAATATTCACCTCATACGATACATCCACCTGACCAGCTACCAACCCTCACATTAACATTTATCCGTTCCAAATCCACCACCTGTACTACCACAAAACCATCCACCAACATTCACCAGACATCCATAAATCCGTTCCCCTACTTCTAACTACCATGTCGCAGGCACATTTATTTCAAGCGTCAACACAGACACAAACACGAACACGAACACGAACACGAACACGAACACGAACACGAACACGAACACGAACACGTCCACGAACACGAACACGAACACGAACACGAACACGAACACGAACACGAACACGAACACGAACACGAACACGAACACGAACACGACACAGACAGACGCAGACGCAGACGCAGACGCAGACGCAGACACAGGCAGTCACAGAAACAGACACAGACACAGACACAGACACAGACACAGACACAGACACAGACACAGACACAGACACAGACACAGACACAGACACAGACACAGACACAGACACAGACACAGACACAGACACAGACACAGACACAGACACAGACACAGACACAGACACAGACACAGACACATACACGGACACGGATACGAACACGAACCCGTAGAAAGTTGTGGAAAGAATTATGAAATAAGGTTTGATAGGCATTATTTCTAGGAAAGGAAAATTTCATGTAAGGATGTTTTAGGATCATTACAAATATAAATTATATTTTAAGGTTACATGCATGCCTACGTGTTTTTCTTTCAAGATTAGTGGTTTGAAGAATGTATGTTTGTAATAAAATGCTTCCTTGGGTGCGCTTGATTCATTAAATGGTAACTTTTGTTAACAAACATGACAAAAGTAGTACGCATGACACGACCTCAATTTAAACAAAAAATATTAAGTATAGAAAAGAGAATGGGAGCGGCTGGAGTATTTAATAAAGAAATTGAAGAGTTGAAACTAGATTTAGAGTTGTTCGAAATGATTAGGAGAGTGTAGATGCTTCAGGTTAGCAACGCATCAAAGGCACCAGTAATGAAGCTTGTGTAATTTTTAATCATTAGTGTTTACTTATTTACATGTTTTATGTATAAATAATAAACAAGGAGGCCTTTATTTTTAAAATATGTTGTATAGAGAGGCAATGCATATTTACAAAGGATCTAGTAATAGATTTAATGAATTAAAGCTTGATTTGGAAGTATTTGAAATGAGTCAAAAATGAAAAACTTTAGCACTGGGTGTCAACATAAATTGTTAATTTGATATGTACTTAACAAGCAATGCGCCTACAAGAAAGAAACTCAACAAGTGAAATATAAATTTAGTGAAAGACGTTTCGAAAAATAAATCATTTTAACTTGTCTTGTATTTATATAAGATAAAGACTCAAGCTTGCAATATTAAAATAAGTTTGTAACTTTAAAGTACATTGTACGTAGAGGTAATATTTCTCAGTACATCAGTTATGTGGACAACTCACTGATTAATAAACGTTTAGTTGCTCAAAAGATTTAATTTATGTGTATTATAATAAAGAATCTCATTAGAATGGCTGTTTTTTATTAATGTACCCATCTTAAAAATTTTATTAACAATTACGTAAAATTAGATGTGTAATGCATAATGCATAAATTGATTTCTTGAGCAATACGTTTGCTTGTAAAACCGTCTTGTTGCCTCTTTTTATCACCTCTTCTTACCTTCTAAATTTAATAGGGGGTATATATCTCGATCGAACCGCATAAAAAGGCTACCTTCCGTACAAAAATATAATACTTTCTTGCACAGCAAGCACAATAAGACTTACATTTTTGTAAAGAGGAGATTATATATTTTCATATATAAGACATGATGTTTTGCCTTTTATTTGCCTACGAGATTATTGCAAAAGTAGCAATGATTACCGACTTCGCCACAGCGCAGACTAAAACAGCTGATAGTGGGAATTTTCGGTATTTGCAAGATTACGTACAGCGGTTATTTTAAATTATTCCGCAAACTCACAAGATTTGGGGAAGTAAGCTACTCAGAACACTCCTCAATGCAGACAATTTGAAACATGTGCTTGCGTCATATGGAAATCTTTTCGATGAAAGCGAAACCGAGCTACACATTTTGCTTACGAGAACAGTTATGACCTAAAAGGAAGCAAATGATATCCTCAACCGTGATACCATAGGACAACGATGTTTTTAAACGTTTGCTCATCAGCGCTTAGATAAAGGTGAGATACGCGTTTGGAATCGTATGACTAAAGTAAAACTGAAGACCTTCAAGTCATCAAATGTGACAAAGACGATATCTATTGGTGATAAGGTAATTAAGGTGAAGGAAGAAAGTAGCGTTCTATTTGGGTTCAATATAGCAGCTAGAAGCAGTCCCGAACTTGATCTAAAGGAATTTATTGGGGACTACGAATTCGGCATCATTCTACAATTATTGTTTGCATCTGATGGAACATTATTCCTACCATATGATAAGGTAAAGGTGCTACATCAACTGGAAGAAATTGGTTCTGAAGACACCGGCTAAATGTCTCACGGTGATATCAATAGTTCGAGTGCGCCACCCAGTGATCCTGCCACTCGGAGACTAATAATTATTGGCGGAATGTGGTACATACCATGAAGAAGACGTCCACGCTGTTATCTTGTAAGCACATTTCAGTTGCTTTCACCTGTAAATTTTGAAACAGTTAAGCCATATGATGAAGTTAGGTTGGTGTTTGATGGGTACTTAGAACAATGAAGGAGAAGATGAGAATGAAACGAACCGGTGGAACTATAACTTACTACCACACTAAACATAATACTTTAATTCGTAACATTTCTTTGAGCAGTTTTCTAGGGCACAACAAGACCAAAGAAGAACATACAGGCTGCCTAGTTGAGAAAACGTTGCAGGAGGATTTATCTAATAACAGCCTAAATAAATATATGGTCATTGCAGGTACGACTACCAGAGGTAATATAGTCATTCCAATAGCACTCCAAACTTTACAACCAGGAAGAAGCAGATACCATTATGATACTTCATGCAAGTACAATTGGAAAGGTCGTTGATGTTGTGGTATACTACCCAGACGCAGACGTGTTACTCTTGTTGATTTACCTACACAAACATCTGCCTTTGGACATCTCACTGCGCACTGGAAGGGGCAAAGCCTCGCGGAAAATACCGATAAAACCAATATTTAAGAAATTTGGGAAAATTGAACATAGGCAATTCTTCCTTGACATGTATTCACAGGTAACGAAGGACTGGTGTTTGAAGGTTTTTCTTGACTGCGACGAGTTAATCCTCAAAGCTCTCTCCAGCCTTTGTCATACTGATGAACAGCCGACCGAAATAACCCTATCTAAATTGGAAAGATTTGAATGCTTGATATACGAATCATAAGTTCACTCAAATATTAGCGCGCTGCGCTGGTCAGTATATGCACACAAATAACTTCTAGCTGAGTAACTTCCATCCACTAAGGGATCTTTAATTCTCATGATCCACATAGCACATTATGTAACGAGACTGTTAACGAAGTCAACTGAGAGTCATCCAGTTCTTCCTTCACCTACCGACCACGGATGGTTTATGCAACCTGATGGAACTCTCACCCCTACCATGAGCAATGACCCACTGCACCAGAAGCAATTCAACAGCTTATCAAGTGTGGGTGCAAGAAAGGGTGTAGGTCATCATATTGTTCCTGCTTGGGAAGAAAGATATGTTGCACTGAATTGTGTGGATGTGCAGACTTGGAGTGTAACAACGTCCCATTAGAACGAGCAACAGATTTCGATAGCGAATCAGAATGACTGTTTATAGGTGGATGTTTAGAGGTTTAATCTGTATATGATGATATGTGTAGCATTCAATGCAAGTTTATGTTTTTTAAATGTTTTATTAAGCCATGTACATTGTTATGTATAGTGAGTCTGTTGTATCAATATATACCATAGTCAGCGTACATTTTAAATTGTTCTCAATTGAAAGATTTTTCACACAGAATCTGCACAAATGTCAGTGGATATTATACCCACATAAGTAAAATACATCTAAAGATTGGTTTTGTTCCTACAGTGCCTAAACATTTGTTTTTTATAGAATTATAAAAGTAAATGAAAGTTGATGGACTGATACCTTAATTTAAGGCCATGTTTTTGTCTCGTTTGGTAGCCATCTTGGATTGGCGTTGTATATAAGCTTGAAAAAAATGGCAACAATATCTTTTTATCCTGAGGTACTCATTAACAAGTTGGAAAAGTTATTTCCATTTTAACAGGCCAATCGAACGAAATATAGGGTCGGTTGTTCAACAATGAACCACGTTACTTTTTTTATGGCACGCCTATGTCACAAGCTCGAAATTGTGAAATACGCTATATAACTGTGTACCTTCTAGCTGCCTTCAGTCGATATTAAGATCTGGTAGAGTGTGGGTGTGCAACCAAAGCTTTGTTGTTCCAGCACGCAGATAGTAAAAATTGGCGGGTAAGTTTATTTTCTTCTGATTAGTCGTACATAATACTAATTGATAGTTCAATGATTTCAGAATAAACTTATGCACTCTGGGGTAGGTTAAAAATGATTTTAATGTTAAAATTCCTCTTTGTTAAGTATTTATTTGAACGAAAAACAATATGGCGGACATGTTCTACAATGAACCAAGTAGCTACGTTAAACAATGAACCATGGTTCATTGTGTACCTACATACTATACAAATATGTTTTACAATTAACTTATGTTGTACCTGCACCAGATATCACTAATATTGATGTTTCTGTTTTCAGAATGAGTCGTACTAAACAATTAACCAGAAAAAAGGGGGGCCCATACGGAAGAATCAATGAGAAGAGCTGTTGAATTGCACAAGAATGGCGCCAGTATTCTAAATGCAGCCAAACAATGCAATTTGCCGTATCCTACAGTGAGACGCTATGTCCTTGAAACAACTCGTAATCAAGAAGTAAGATTAACACCGAATTATGAAGTAAACTAGGTTTTCAATAAGGATCAGGAAAAATCGTTAAAAGAATACTACATAAACTGTGCCCTCATGTTTTATGGACTATCGTCAAAAGACTATCGGTGAGTAGCATTCCAAGTGGCTAAAAAAATAATATTAAGTTTGCTGTGAAGTGGGCGGAAAAAGAGATGGCTGGAGTGGAATGGTTACGTGGTTTTAGGAAGTGACACTCCGAATTATCTTTAAAGAAACCTGAACCATGTAGTTTAGCCCGAGCTACCAGTTTTAATAAAGAAAACGTTATGAAGTTCTTCAACAATTTGAAAAATGTCATGCAACGGTGTCCTAGTTTCGCGGATGGATCTCGAGTTTATAACTTAGACGAGACGGGAACTACTACCGTGCAACAGCGGGTACTTGCTCTCAAAGGAAGTAATGTTGGCAAAGTCACTAGTGGTGAGAAGGGGACGTTAGTGACTACATGCTGTATTATTAATGCAACGGGTCAATCCTTACCACCCGCAATGATATTTCCACGCAAACACTTCAAGGAGCATATGATTCTTGGGGCACCAGCTGGTGCATTGGGCTTAGCGTCCCCGAAGAATTATTTGTTCAAGTTATGAAACATTTCATTAAACACTCCTTTTCATCTATGGACAATCCATCGTTACTCATAATGGACAACCATGGGAGTCATTTACCAATAGAAGCCCTGGATCTCGCAAAAGCTGCTGGAGTCACAATTTTAACGTTGCACCCTCATACTTCCGGAAAACTTCAACCATTAGATGTTGGTGTATACGGGCCATTCAAAGCTTATTACAACTCTGCGGTAGATTCGTGGCTTTTACGGAACCCAGGCAAACCATTAACAATTTACAATGTTGCTGAGTGTGTTGGCACTGCCTGGATGAAATCGATGTCTCCATTAAATATCACATAAGCTTTCAAAAAATGTGGGATATTTTCGTTTGACGACTCCTTGTTTACTGATATAGACTTCATGCCCAGCTGCGTCACTGACAGACCTAAACCAAAAATTGCTGAAGAAGTATTGATACAAACTGAAGGAAACAAAGAAAATCAAGAGCTTATCGAAAAAGAAAAAATTGTCAATTCTACAGAAAGACGGAGCAATACTTTGATATCTAACCTTCGTGTTCGTTTGCTCCAGATTTTATTCCATCTCACAGCATAATGCCACCTTTGAAAGCAGGACCTCGAAATACAACTAGAAAATCTCGAAAGCGAGGTAAAAGCATGATAGCTACCGACACACCTGAAAAGAGGAACTAGCTGCTACTAAGCGCAAACAAGCGACATAGAAGGTCACTAAAGATCTATTTGGAAACACTACAGGAAGTAAAAGAAGCAATAACAAACCAGCAGCAAAAGTAGTAAATGATTCTGATACTTCAGACGAAGAAGAATTTCATTCCGATGTATCGTCATTGGGGGGTGCATCCTTTTGTGATAATGACGAGAATGATGGGGCAAATGACACAGTGTTGACAGATGATTTTGCACCTTTACTTCGGGAACCAGTTGGAGGAGAATTTGCGTTAGTTCTAATTGCGAGCAAGAAGACAACAACGTATTACGTGGCAAAAGTCTTAGAAAAGGTTACTGAGGGTGATAATGACTTTTTTGTCTCTTATTTTAGACTGGTTAACAAAGAACGTCAGAAGTTTGCAGAACCACCTACTCCTGATTTTGCTGCTGTGCAGACGAATGATATAAAATACATATGGCCAATTCCCAAAATGGAAGGGACTAACACAAGAAAAGTCCTTAGTTTTCCAGCTGATATGTCTAATTTGAATATGGGATGAACAGTTTCATAAATGATTTAGTTTAGATTGTAATAACATGTTTTTCAATAAATATTTTGGTTTTTTTAGTTCTTGTTTATTTTTCTTTTATCAAAGTTGAGTGGTTCATTACGTACCCAGATGGTTCATTGTAGAATACCATTCTGGTTAACTGTGTACCAACAGGTGTACACAGTGAACCACCCAACATTTTTTTTTTTAAAAAGTGGACTGGTAATAATTTTTAAACGTTATCCAAATGATGGTAGGTTATAATAAAAGCTAAATAATTTTTCCAATTTCACGTATAAAATCAATCCATTTAAGTTTCAGGAACAACTCCAAATCGATTTTTCAAAATTTTCCGGTTCATTGTTGAACATCCGACCCTACATACAAGCCCGCACTAAACATAACGTTTTATAACATCTCAAAACTATGGATACAATCTAAGGGCATTTTATTGAGAAAATTTCAATTATCTGTAATTTATCACTAACCGGTACGCCACTGATATTATCTGTCTAGTGCATATCTAGTTTTACCTGATGCACTTTTATCAGGAATAAAATTTTCTCAGAAATCGATATTAACAAAGTTTTGCTTGGCACAAGGTTTTGTTTACCGCCCAAGTAACATTTAATCATTAACTTAACGTTACTACTTCTTACAGGCTTAGTAATTATGCAGCTATTGAAGAAATCAACATTAGAAATTTATTAGGTAGGGTTAAAAATTATAAAATAACATTTAAAATTCAGATAATTATCAATAACATTTTTCACCAACTGACGATGCCAGTTGCAATCTCTATTGAAACGCATACATTTTGTGACAAGATTATCCAATAGGGTTCACGGAAAGTTCACCGACTGCAATTTATCGACGGAAAGTTCACCGACAACATTTCACCGAATGAAAAATGTACCGACCGGAAAGTTCACCGACTTGAAAATTCACCGACCCGCAGTTTGTCGAATGGAAAAATCCCCGACTCTAAAATCACGTAAATAAATATAAATAATTAAGGTATCATTTAAGTAGAGATAAATCTAAATAATGGCGTTTTAAAATGTTACCTAGTTTTGACGAAAGCAGATATTTTTATTCTAGTCAGTTATAAATAAATTCATGAAATCGTTAATGTTCGACAACTATCAGAAATACTTAATTCGAATTTTATTACCCCTTTAGCATAGACGGTTATTAGAATTTTCTAGTAAATTAGGTAGCAATTTTAGGACTTTTAATCTTTGAATGTGTTTTGGCTAAGTTGCCTTTTAATAAAATCTTTATTGTCTTCTAATGTCGAAAATAAGTACTACTTAGACACCATTAAACTGTAGTAACAAGTCATCAAAATAATCTCTTCTTAATGATACCGATTATTGGTGGTTTTAACACGATTTATTCAAATTATGTACTTATTGGTTATATGGATTATGTATTTCTTTTTAAAATTTCATGTTAACTTGATAAACAATATTGCGTGAATAAATTTGGTGGTACATTATTTATATAATTTTAGAGGCGGGGAATTTTCCATCCGACAAACAGTGGGTCGGTGAATTTTCAAGTCGGTGAACTTTCCGGTCGGTACATTTTTCATTCGGTGCGGTGAACTTTCCGTCGATAAACTACAGTCGGTGAACTTTCCGGACACCGTCCAATAGAAAACCAATATATTTTTGTTACGAATATAAATTGTGAAAGTTTCCATTCTAATGGCGCATATTAAACTATAAAACTATGATCTCCACTGTTACAAACATAATATTGTGTAAACAGAAATTAAAAAGATATTTGTCAAGGTGGCTTACTGTAAAAGCATTATTAAGTACGACTATTATTAGTAGGTAGATATCAACTTAAATACACTTATTGAACATTTGCTACAGTTGTATCGATAAAAAACTTATTGCTAGAGAGCGGATAGTTAGGCAAGAAAAACCCATAAAAAAAGCAGGCAAAAAGGCAACAAAAACAGTCAAAAAAGGAAAGGAAAAAGGCAAAATTTAAATTCGAAAAAGGCACACAATTGTTTAAAATAATTTAATAACTACTTACGTAAAATGGATTTACAAATAAAAAAATAAAAATAACAAAACATTTAATCTACGTTAACATTATTATTCCAGGCTGTAATTAAGTACTGTTCCGTATGGTTAGGTAACAAATTTGCCCTGGTATTGCTGACAATTTGCTTGTATGTCGAGAAAGTTCTCTCGACATCACAGGATGTAATGGGGGCATATTTAATTGCAGCGATTTCTTGAGGGCTTGCATCCAAGCCAATGGCCTCTTCTCCTTTATGTACATTTACAATCTCCTTTATTATGTGAAGATTTGGATTCTTTTGTAATACAGATAATATCTTTTCATTTACTTTTATCCCACTAGCACCAGGTACCCGTGCGATTTCATTTACCACATCGTCCACTATCCCTAACGCTTCCACTAACGCGAGGTTCCTTGCTTCGAGTTTCTTTATAGTTTCGAGTAGGTAGCAGAAATGGGTGTTTATATACATTATACCTCGACGGACGTTTTCATCTTCAAAACTCTCTTGAGCTTTTTGTATAGCAGCAGCCGTGGAAGGGTGAAATGAATTCACTACCTGTAAATTATCATATCATTTTTGCAGAATTCATAACAGATTTTGCAAACATGTGTTTACCTCTTTAATTGAGTTTCAATGAAGCGCGTAAAAATTACACGCCTCGATCCAGGTACCCCATCTGGTAATCACAGGTTCAGGAGAGAGAGTGGAACTGATGGCAGCTTTTCTATATACTCAGAAACTCGTAATGGTGCTTTTACAAATACCTGCAATTTTTAAATCGTAACAGCAGCACACAGACAATGTAATGTTTACCTTCTTCACGGAAGAAATTAATTTATTTACGGCACTAAATTCCTTGCGAATGCATTCACACACACTGTTCAGTGCGTGTGCTAGGCAAGTAACATGCAGTAGTTTAGGGTAGAATACCTTTAGGGCCCGTGCCGCTTTTAGCATGTAAGGTGCCGCGTCGCTTACTAAAAGCAATATTTTCGATTCAGGTATTTCGTTAGGAAATAAAATACCTAAAACAAAAACTGTATATTAACCAAGTATGATAAACTTAATAGTGTATGATGAACGGCTTAGAAACCTGGTGAAAGACACAAAAGTAATGCGCGGAGCGGAGTGTGGATCGGACCATTTTTTGGTTGTATCGAGAGTGTGTTTAGGGCAAAAGTGGGTCTGGAGAAGGAAAGCAAACGTAGTGCGAACGTCCAGAATTAGGGTTGACAAATTAGTGGATAATGGTGCGAGAATGAAATATGCAGATGCTGTGAGTAAAGAGTTGAATGTGAATGAAACAGTGTGGAACGGACAAATAAAAGACACTGACGTTGAAAGTGCATGGATAAGCTTGAAAAACTCTGTTGTTAATTGTGCCGTGCGAATAAGTGGAAGAGTGATTGTAGGTAGGCAGAAAAAATGTGTTTGGTGGAATGAGTCGGTAAAAAAGGCAGTAACTAAGAAAAAAGATGCATACATGGCAATGATTGCTGCAAACAATGAGACTGGGAAGAAACGATTGTATGAGGTGTACAGATTAAGAAACAAAGAAACGAAGGAGGCAGTGAGAATAAGTAAAGAGGAAGTGATGACTGTGGAAGGAGAGAAAATGCAGAATGATTTTGAGGGAAACAAAAAACTCTTCTGAAAATGGGTCAAAAATACAAAATGTGGGCCAAAACAGAACGCTGCAGGAATTATGAATGCTAGAAACGAAATAGTATGGGACGATTGTGAAGTGAGGGAATGCTGGCAAGAATATTTCGCAAAGCTGTACAGTAGTGAGGAAAGTAAGACTGAAGGGTTACATAAGGAGAATACAGAAGAAATGATGAATGAAACTGAGAAGGATATTGGAATAAATGAGGTAGAGAAAACGGTAGGAAGGTTGAAAAACGGCAAGGGAGCAGGCGTAGATGAAATCACTGGTGAAATGCTCAAGTATGGTGGTGCAAAGCTTATACGAAGATTGCGTGAATTATTCAATGTATGCCTTATGTGTGGAAAAGTGCCAAGTGATTGGAAGAGCACGATCATTGTACCATTGTATCAGGGTAAGGGTAACAAGAGTGATTGTAAGAACTACAGAGGAATAAGCTTGCTCAGCGTACCTGGTAAAGTATTTGGAAGAATACTGATTTATGGAGTACGAGAAACTACACAAACTAAGATGTGGGATGTACTAGGTGGCTTCATGCCAGGGAGAGGATGTGTCGATCAGATGGTTGCTCTACAGCAGGTGATCGAAAAGTGTTTAAAAGTAAAAAGGAAGTTGTACTGTGCGTTTGTAGATCTGGAGAAAGCATATGACAGAGTGAATAGGGAGAAGCTGTGGGAAATATTAAATGAATATGGCGTAAATAAAGGTCTAATAAATGGAATAAGGGCAGTATACAACGGTAGTCGGGCATGTGTTAGGGTGAGGGGACGTGTGAGTGAATACTTCAATATTGATCAATGAGTGCGACAAGGTTGTGTGATGTCACCATGGTTGTTCAATGTATACATGGATAAATGTCTTAGACAAGCATGTACCGATACAAATGATGTAATGGTTGGTGACGTAAATGTACGACTTCTGGTGTATGCAGATGACACAGTCTTATTAAGTGACAGTGCGGATGAGCTGCAAACCGCTCTGAGGAAGTTTGATACAGTCTGTGAGAGCATGGACCTAAAGGTAAACGTGAAGAAAACTAAGATTGTGGTGTTCAATCGGGAAGGTGGAAAGGAGAGTAGAGTATTTACTCTGCAAGATAAAATTGTGGTGCAAGTGGACGAGCTGGTATATTTCGGTAGAATGTTTACTACAGATGGTACAATTGAGAGCGAGTTTGGACGAAGGGTCAATGTTGGAAGGAAAGTGATTGGAAGTATGTGGACGATAATGATAAATGAAAGCATCAGCCTAGCTGCGAAACGAGCAATCTATAATGGCGTATTCGTCCCGTCAGTACCGTATGGAAGTGAGACATGGGTATGTCAAAAAAAAGCACGAAAAAAAAATAAATGCCGTGGGTATGAGATTCCTGAGCAGCGCATGTGCTAAAACGAGAAGGGACAAGATAAAAAATGAATGCATAATGACGGAGTGTGGTGAGGAAAAGACGATGATGGATAGATATAAAAGTTGTACATTACGTTGGTTTGGTCACATTGAGAGAATGAACAACGCAAGATTAACGAAACAAATATATGTGGGTGAGGTTACGGGAAAGGCCGGCCCTGGTAGGCCGCGTAAAACTTGGCTGAATGTAGTAGAATCTATGATAAAGGAAAGAAAGATAAGCAGTTTTAAAAACAAAAGGGCATGTCAGAGACTATGTATGAATCTTGTGGAAGCTAGGGAGGTATGCGGAGATAAGATAAGATATAGATTGTGAATGAAAAATAAATAAGAGGCAGGGATTGTTTTGGCTACCCCGCAAGGGAATGGCGTGAAGGTTAAGTTTAGTTAAGTTTATTTTTTGCGGTTCACTTAAAACCACATTTTTTCAATTTTATTAAAATAAAAAATCAACAAAAAAGGCAAAATCCCAAAAATTTCTTTAAAAAGTCAAAAACCGCCAAAAGCATCAAAAAAGGCAAAAAAGGCAAAGTAAAAATTGCATGTTTGGAGTCGTCATGTCTTAAAACTTATAGAAATTCAACTTTGCCTTTAATATCCTCATTAATTCAAAAAAGGCATTTGCCTAACTATCCGCTCCCTACTGATTACATTGAAAATTAGGATCAATAGCATTCGTTAAAAAAGTAAATACTTATTTTCATAGTTTTTACCCAGGTTTTACCTTTTATCATACCGTCATAAAATAACAACAAAAAAATTCTAATTTAGAGCGGTATTTTCATTAAATTTTAAATGAGCGTTAAAGTCTTAAACCATGATTACAAACACCTTGATCGTAATATTCTTATATTTACAGGTTTTATACAACAATTTTGTACGGTTTACTTGTTTAGTAATAGATAACAATTAAGACTACTTAGTTATAAAATATTTTTTAAATTGGTTTAAGTCCTTTTTACATACCATATAAATTCTAGACCTGATAAAAACTGTTAATTGTTGCAATAAAACGAATTAACAATATCACAAAACACTTCAATAAATATTAATGATATACATCCACGCACAAACTGACACTAAAATTAACGATAGTTCTAAAATATGCAGGTTTGCCCGACCTTTTCCATCTGGTGCAATCTCAATTTCTTTTGTAGGAGCTGGTTCTGACGTTTTTTCAGTTGTTATCACTGGTTTGTAAACGAATGCAGGATCATCATATAGATAACTGCGTTCGCCAATTTCGGCTGAGAGTAGCCAGAAGTTGTATCTATGCGTGTCTAAACCCTTGTGTAGGAATGACTGCAATGTGTTTGAAAGTACCGTAATTGTACCGTTGGTGTCGATAGTAAACGCACTAGTCCACTGTATATAATTTACATCCTTAGATACAGTTTTTTGGTTGGATGCGAACGGTTTAATTGAATTCCATCCAGCGATGCTGTTTCCGCTTAACAAGCCGTAGTATAACACACCGTGATTGGTCATTATCATTCTATCAGTCTGCGAAGCTTTAATTCCAACATTGTTTACTTGTCCAGGATAATCCTTTCCATTATTAGAATTTTCTTCATTTTGTAGTATAGTTGTACTAATTGAGTATAGATGAAAACTGGATGCAGGAGAATAAAATAATTCTCTATCACTCCCTTGCATTTTGGGACTGAGTGCGATTCCTGCAATGTTTATGGGAGAATTCACTGGATACCCGTTTACTATAAAATTTTGTGCAATCGGATCGGCTCTCATAGAAGCAGAATGGCGAATTTTCCATGACCGATTTGCTTGTCTTGAATAAACGATAATTCCGAAATCATCTGCGCTATTATCGGTTATATAAACAAAATCACCATCAATTACTAAATCATACAAAACACTTGCAACGTTGTCAGGGAAAACATACGTAGAAATGGTTGTATTTTTGTGCATATCATAAATCACTAATTGAGCTGGACAATTTTCCACAGGTGTTTCCATTACAAAATGAGAATGTCCACCATCCAGGATGTACATAGTGCCATTTGGATCAATTTCTAAATTTTGCACGTTTTGAAGTGCGCCACATTCGTTAATCTTATTAAAATCCCATGACGGAAATGGTTCAATTAATGGTGCGATGCCTTGCCCTGTAGGGCACTAATACGTCCAAGGGTTGCAGGGACCCGCGTTTCATCCTTGGCATTGTTACGTAAAAGTAGTTATCATAATTAGTAATTCCTGTCATAATAATGTTTTCAGGTATATAAACATCATTTTCTATTGCCGTCCGATAAGCATCAGGGCTTATCCACGTATAATTAATGTATTTCCACTGTCTAATTACACGAAATTGAACTTGAGAATTAATTATGTTGCACAGACACACTAATAGTACAAGAACGAGTTTAAACATCATACTTGAAACTTATCAACACGACTAAATGAGAAATTCACTTTGAATCACTTATATAAGTTTTTGTTTATCGGTAACGCATGTTAACAACAAATTTCATTACATTATTTTGTATCAATTAAATAAGATGCGATTTTTTTAAATGATTCTTTTTGTACAATTTTTTATTTCATAAAACAATGAAAAATTTTACAGTAAAGAAACAAACCATAAATTTCAAGGCTTAGATTACGGGATTGTTGCAAAATAATTAGCACTTTTAGTTTAATCAACAAAATATTACCTGATTATGCAAGTGAAATTAATTAAAGTTTAAACGATCAATTGTTAATCACTATATACGAGTAGTTTAATTAAAACTCAAATAGAGACAAACTGTTTTGTTCCTAAACGAATACATGCTAAATAAAATATCTGATGTGGAACTACTCCGAACCCTCCAACCTACGAAGTGGAAGCAAAAGAAATGAAATAACTTTAACAAGAATAATTGTTTAAAATAATTATGCAACCTTTTTTTTAATACGTTCTAAATGAAAATAGACCACAATGTAAAAACAAAAACAATACGCATGCCAGATGGACGTGTAAAAACTTTATGTCAGATAAGGTTAAGGTTAAGAGACAAACAGATGCTAACTTAAAAAAAATTCCAAAGCCGTCCCTTACTATAAAATAATCCATAGTACAGTTTAAGCATTTTCAATCTTATTTAATTAATTTTTAGACTTATTTGGCTGTATATTAAGAAACTGTATAAAGCAAAGTTATGAAAAATTAGTTTTCTTTAAAAAATAGTCGATCTTATTCAGATATTGAACAAATTTAAACCAACACTTAAATTCTACCTTACTAATTTTCTGTCGCTAAATTACGCATGGTATCAAAAAATTGCATAAAACATAATTAATCGATGACTATTTGTTGATATTTTTATGTCTTTGAAACTATCCTTAAGAAATATGTTTACACATATATTCTAAATATGCAGCTGTTTCAAAAATATTTTATTTGATAAAGACCCAAAACATCGCCTAATAAACCCCCCTCCGCCGTTGAATTTCCTCAAAAATCTAATCAGCTCCAGGTGACATAAAATCAAGCATAAATGCGAAATTTCAAGTAAGTATACGTTATCGTTCGAGAGTTATGGTGAATTCTACGAGGGTTGCTTTTGGTATTGTTACAAAGGACCACTACATCGCGGTATAGA
>JARFJB010000317.1:2525000-2577500 GCA_036346205.1 Vesta saturnalis | reverse complement strand
GATATATGAATTTTACTATTTTAAGATTGGCAGTGAAAAATAAATTTTTTAACGAAGAAATTCTGGAGAGATTCAAATTGTTTTAGTACGAATGTATACATCGTAGTTCTTTTACCTTGCTACATTTAATTGCTTTTGTAACTATTGTTTAGAACTTATTTGATTCGGTTTACAGTGGTTGGTACTGCTATTATGTTTCGTGCATTCTCTGAAGTGATAGTTCGTTGTGTGGTATTTGATCGTTGAGTTTCCATGTAAAATGATGAGTTGTCATTTATCGAACCTAAGCACCTTTAGAAGAGGGGCATATGGTTACTTCCCTTTTAGTTCAGTTGAAGCATAGGTTTTCATAGCTGAAGTGTGAGATTTAAAACAATTAATATGTAGTTTACGAATTATTGTTATCGGGCCTACAACATCCCACCGTCGTTATGGTTAAATGTTAAAGACGCGTTTCGGCAATTTGGTTAAGATTGTATAGTATCGGTTATATGTTAGCAGTTCGCTTTTATGCGGTTATGGATGGCACCCATAGCAAATTTGCTGTTTTATCGCGGAACTCAAAATTCAATGAGCGAAGTCGAAAATTTCCTATTTAGCCTAGTGCTGAAGCCGGCGCCGATATGTACCGTGTTTTAAGAATGTGTGTCAGAAACTTTTTTCGTTTTTATGTAAGTTTACTGATCTACATGATCTATATTTTTGTCACATATGTGGATCTATTGAGATTATAGGCATTATTACCGTGATTTATAAGAGTGATAGAAAAGTATTACGTGCTATTATTTGGTAGAAGTTAAAGGGCCAGATTATTATGTGTTTAAGTATTCACATGTACGGTTATTTAAAAGAATGTGTGCACTCAGGATTTTGGTAAATTGTGTTGTACGACGCTTTATAATGAAAAGATGTCGGCTGGAATTCGGACCAGAACAATGGAAATTGCGGAAGTAGGTAAAGGACGCTGGGTAACGTTATTTTCTTGATGTTATAACTTGCGTTGTATATATGTTTGTTCATGATAATGTTCGGTGTGTTTTAAAATTTTAATCAATGCTGCAGTAGAAATTTCGATGTCATTGAAGTTTTAACGTTTTGACTTTCAGAAATGTTTTCTTGTAGTAACAGTAATATTCCGTTGTTGTTTTGATTGAATGTTGATAAATCGGAATTTCGCACATACAATAGAAAATACTTTTTTGTTATTGTTATTTGTATATATGGTGTCCCATGACGTAATTTCACTGCTTAGTATAGATAATCTTCAGTCCAAATAGAATATAAAGTTCTAATAAAGTTTTGCCTTAAAATAAACCGTTTTCATAATACAGAGGGTTAAAAAATTATATTCGAAAAGGAGGTTTAATAAAGTTTGGCCTTAGAGTAAAACGTTTTCATAATGCAGAGGGTTAAATTGTTATAACTCAAATAATACAATTTCAGTTTAAAATTACTATAAGAATTGCTCAAAATAGCCGCCGTTCCTCTTGAGACATATTCTGGCTCTTCTTAAGAAAGATCTAGTTGCCGTACGGAACATATTATTATTCCGAATCAGATCGGCTGCCCCAAAAATGCGTCTCCTAGGATCACCAACAGTTTCTGATGCTGCTTGGTAAACCACATTTTTCATGTGACCCTACAAATAATAATCTAAGCATGTCGAACCAGGAGATCTTGGGTATGTTGTTCTCCTCTACGAATTATGTCCTTCAAACCTTTGATTTAATAATTGTCTTACGCCTAAAGCAAAGTGGGATGAGGCACGGTCTTGATGACACCACATGCCTTGTCTCATGGCTAGAGGGATATTTTCTAACATATTTCCTATATCATCTTCTAGAAAATTTAAACACCTGTCTGCGGTTAAACGATTGTAAAAAAATGAATGTGCAATGAGGCCTATAATCAATAATTCCATACCAAACATTCACTGATGCTTTATGTTGATGGTTTAACTGTGTCGTTTCGTGTGGAATCTCGAAATTCCATAAATGGCTATTCTTTGCAGTCACTAATCCATTCCTAGTAAAGGTTGAGTCATCCGCGAATAAAATTTTTTGAACTACTTGCCAATTCTCAATTATCCAGCGGAAGAATTCTATGCGTTTGGGGAAATATGGGCAAATGAGTTTGAACAGGCTGGATATGAAATGGATGAAAACCAAGACATTTTAATGCCCTTCAAAATCACGTTTGAGATACATTAACATGCGCAGATATTCGGCGAACAGATGTGCTGGCATTGTTATCAATTCCTAGAAGTATGTTCTCTTCATTTTTCTATGCTTGCTGTATTGGACGTTCAGTCAATGGCGTACGTGGATGTGTACGTTTTGGAAAAGTCGTCGGTGTGGTATTCGCCAGCTTAGGTACTCCAAAGCACACTTTTGCACAGCTGCCGCTGTCCATCGGAAAAACCGTAAATATCGACGTACTCTTGCGTTGTAAAAGTAAACGTTTTGAACACTGTCAATTAGCTCAACTAGATAAATCAACTTTGGCGTTTGACAACTACATAAAGTCTTTTCCATAGTATATCATAGTTCTAATTATTTGAATTATACAATTTAATCCTCTGTATTACGAAAACGGTTTACTATAAGGCAGAACTGTATTAGAACTTTCTACTCCATTTGGACTGAAGATTACGTATACTAAATAGTGACATTACGTCATGGAACAGCCTGTATATGTACTGGTGTTGTTTACGCAAGAAGTAATTGATATTATTTCCCCTTGACATTCGCGACTGCTGTTGAACGTGTGACGTGTAATTTTTTTAGGTGTTATTTTTCTTTTATATATTGTTATTTTAATCATGATATAGTTCATTTTAGTGCAATTTTTGGACATTTATTTACCTTCACCAAATTAAAACCACGTTGAATTTATTTCGGCAAATTTTAAACTTTACCTATACGAGCTGATGTTCTAGCGAGCGTCATGCACCCAACACAGTCTCCCGATTATTGATACTCTGGTAACAAGAAATGGTGGTAAATCAGGTATAGATATGTATCCTAACGAAGCTAAAAGAATTCTAACCAATGTCTCTAATCACATCAGGCAACATAAACTCCCGACATCTAATTTTTTGAATTATAGACTTCTCAGTTTTCCTCTTTCAGTTCAAAATTATCACAAAGAATTATGAACTATTAAAGAAATTGCTACACACAATGGGTTTTCAGTTAGAGTGGTTGTGAATATAGTTAGAAAACAAACATATAGGGTGGGAGTTAAGAAATTAACTACATAAGTTAACGATATACAACAAACAGAAGCAAAGTATGTAAAACCACCAAACTATCGTGCTTATACAACAGGTAAAATCCTTTTTAAAGTTAATTTGAAATGTCACTACTTCAGATAATAGTTTTCAAACTCTTTTAAGCAATGAAAATGGTCTAGTAGATAAGTAAGGTAGGTTGAGAATTAAATAAAATTAATTGTAAAAATTATCAACAAATATACTTAGGGCAAACTAAACAACCTATCAAAATTCGCTTAAAAGAACAATTAGCTCATGTTAAATACAAACTTTGGGGCAAGTCTGTCGTAGACCTGCATATGTTTGTTAACAATCATAGAGATAAAGTATCTTTAACCAAACATATTGGTAATAATTAGAAACTTGGTTGCTATGAAAGTTCAGAGATCTTCAAAAACAAACAAAGTCTAATGCATAATAATCATCAAGCACCTTTAGGTTATTCAAAACTTTTTAAACTTTCACATTTACAGAATATGTTCTTTTTAATTTTGTAAGGTACGTGGGTGTATTCTGTTTGTTATGATTAGGAAGTTATTATTGACAGTGCTGTAACTTAGTACTTCCTTTTCGGTTTCTTCCATCGGAATTTTACCAGCCCTTGCACCACATGTTTGATAAAAAAGATAAATATAAGTGTCAAGATTAATGTCAAAGTAGCAGGTATAATATTAAAGCCCAATTTAATTAAAAAGAACGATAATTTTTTTAATCTCTATCATTCCCCCAATTATAAACTGAGAATATTGCTTGTTGTGCCGTAAGGTATTTTTAAGTGGTTGGGCGTTTCATCATAAAATGTATGGAAAGACCTCAAGATTTCAATATACATTCAATATAAAAAGAAAATTTTGTCGTAGGGTGAAGAAATATAAATTTTATTGATGGAAAATCAAGGAAGAAACTTTCCACTTTAATAAAATCGTAAGTGATATATATTAAGAATTAGATTTCCTGAAATGACTGCTGAAAGTTTATGGATTGTGTAAAGTTAGCAATTTTCAATAAACTTGCTTGGTACTTTGAAATGAAATGCTCTAAAGTTTGAGGAGCGGTAAGTGTACAATAACAGTAATTGTTATAGGTGAAGTTAGTGCGAACGCGAGTGATTTTATATTCGTGGTCTATTTAATACGACCCGACCATAATTTCAGGCTGACGTCTCTTCGTGAAACTAAGTTTAACTCGAAAGTTTGGCGTCGTCATTCAGCACGGCGGGCAACAGCTCGTGACGCCGCCCGCTCTGATAACAATGTGCACCTGCACAGTTTCTTGCCATTATCCTGATTGCGCGTCGCAAGAGTCACCTGTAGACCCTGATTGATGGTGTCTCTCGGCACTATACATAATTGCAACGAGATAGACTGTGATCGTGTTACACGAAAACTCTTTCGAAAACAATGTTAAACAGCAGTAGAAAAACGGAAAATTTTACGAAACAGACGATGTTAAAAAGTTATATGGAACATTCTTTACTTTTCTCAACACTTCGAAACAAGAATAACAAAAAACGACTTGCCATCGGCTAACTTCCCAAGTGAATTTATATCAAAGTTAAAGTATTGTAAATCTAATATAAGAACTGTTCCTAATCAAAAGTAAGAGTTCGATAACTATATTATCCGGACGTGACCTATAAGACACGATTTTGTACAAAACTGCATTCGAAAAGTAAATACGTGATAAAAGCTCAGGAAATTACGAAAACGCTCGTTCGAGAACTTTAAAGATGAAATTATCCAAGCAGGTCATCACTATTCTTTCAATACCTTCTTTAAACATGTTTCAACTATTAACAGTATAGAAAGCCTTGTTGTTTTGTGTTCCATTCGTACAATAACAAAAATCCATTGGACTTAATTCCAGTAATATCTTAAATTGTGTGTGTTTTCTAAGTAACACGTGTTTGTTCAAGTTAGTCTCGCCATAATTACTCCACTTGAAATTGAGATTAACTATCTTTTACTGCAATTGAAGATATTACATCTTGTACTTAAGCGATTATTTTTGAAAGAGTTAATACCTTTATAATAGATAGTTATACACTGTAATTCCATTTAGCGAGAAAATTAAATATTTAGTGTTCTCTTTAATTCAAGATAAATTGCAGCACTTGTGGTAAGTGTTGGTAAAAGTATAAATATGCATTCAAGTAATGAATATCTGGTACTGAATAATAATAATTTTAATAATAATTTTTTATAATACGTTCATAACGTACCGGGTGGCCAACTAAGAACGGCCGTCGGCCATATCTCAGGAATGGATTATAGCACAGGTTCGGGAAAAAATTTTTATAACAAAAGTGGCCTCCAGAAACGCCTGGAAATTATTTTCAGAATTATAGGTCCACCGCTAGAGGGCGTATTTGACAGTAAAATTTTAAAAAGCAAAATTTTTCAAAATGTACTCAATTAAGGGGCATATTATATATTATAATCAGATTCCTCGACGCTAGAGGGCGTAATTTGACAGTAGAATTTTAAAAAGCAAAATTTTTCAAAGTTTACTCAATTAAGGGGCATATTAAATATTATAATCAGATTCCTCGACAAATTCTGCATATTTTTTATTTGACAAGTTTTAGTCTATCTCTTCAAATAAGGGGTAGGAGATAGTGGGAACCTTGTTACGAAAAAACGCCTTTAATGCAGGTTCTGCTTGACCGATTTTAATAAACTTGATGCTGTTTGAAAGAACTTTTGTTAAACAATAGAAAATGTGTAAATTTGAAGCAATCTGATTAATAACATAAATGCTAGAGGGCGCTGTTTAATATTTTTTTAATATTGTATTTTCCCTTTACAATTTTAAATGGAAGCATAACAATTTAAGTAGGTCTTTAAAAAGTAGACTAAATTAGTAATAAAACAGTAAAAACTGCAAGTCGATATCTTTTTCCTATCCTGGGATATCGTAAGAAACAGGTAAATGGCGGGAATTGTTCTTCCAATGTCTAGTAGGCTAGTTCGCGTTAACGGAAATTATTAAATTTAGCCTGGATGAAAAGATCTTACATTGGTCTGCAGTAATTTAAACTGTTATCATACCAATGTTATGGTTGCCGCTAGATTACCTAAATGTAATGCTGTCGCTACTAACAATGATAACAAATTATAAAATAATAGTGTGATAAATCTAACAATTAAAACCTTAAATAAATAACTACGTAATTAGTGTCGCCCTAGATGTTCGAAATGTCGTGCATCATTTTCAATGCACGAAATCAATCGCTGACGTGTGGAGAGAACAACAGTTTCAATTTCTGCCCTTGAAATACGTCACATTGTTTGTCATATTATTTCAATCATGTCAGCTCTTGTTGTAGGTCTATCGGCATAAACGAGATCTTTTATTCGCCCCCACAAATAAAAATCTAAACAAGTTAGGTCCGGAGACCTTGGTGGCCAAATAAATAAACTTCCACGTCCTATCCATCTTTCAGGGTGTGATTGATCTAAGAAATTCCGAACATCTCCAAAATAATGTGCCGGGCACCCATCATGTTGCAAGAACATGTCACGACGAATGGCCAAGTGTACATCTTCTAAAAGAAGTGGCAATTCGTTGCTTAAAAAATCTAAATATCTTTCTCCATTAACAGTCTCATTACAAAAAAAAGGCCCAATTGTTTCTCCACCTAGAATCCCGCACCACACATTTACAGACCAACGACCCTGATGTTGGACCTCCTGCGTCCAGTGGGGATTCGTTTCAGACCAGTAGTGCATATTACGTCGATTTACACTACCATCACTATGAAAAGTAGTCTCATCTGTCCACATAATTCGCGAAAGTATTTCAGGATCGTTGTGTATCATATTTGAGAGCCAGTTGCAAAAATCCAACCTGGTATCGAAATCTTGAGCATTCAAACTATGGTGTAGGACCATGTGAAATGGGTGCAATCTAAAATAGTATATATTATAAAGTAATCAGATCAATAAGACACATTGAAGTCCTTCGTTGTTAGTAAACGAAAAAGGACTTTAAATGCATTAACTCTCGTAATGTTATTACGATTTTTTTTCGCCCGGCTTCTCATTATTTTTTATTATTGGTACCTTTTTACTTTACTTTGCCTCACTTAATTATCATGTTGTTAGTTAAAATCTATTCACATAGCATAAGATAATTTCATTAAATAATTTGGCGTTTTATTGAAACTGGACATAAAATGGCAGCAAATACATTAGTCAACCATAACATTAGTAGGATAACAGTTTGAATTACTGCAGACCAATGTAAGATCTTTTCATCCAGGCTAAATTTAATAATTCCCGTTAACGCGAACTAGCCTACTAGACGTTGGAAGAACAATTCCCGCCATTTACCTGTTTCTTACGATATCTCAGAGTAGGAAAAAGATGTCGACTTGCGGTTTTCACTGTTTTATTACTAATTTAGTCTACTTTTAAAGACCTACTTAAATTTTTATGCTTCCGTTTAAAATTGTAAAGAGAAAACACAATATTAAAAAGGCGTTTTTTCGTAACAAGGTTCCCACACCCCCCCCCCCCCTTATTTGAAGAGATAGACTAAAACTTGTCAAATAAAAAATATGCAGAATTTGTCGAGGAATCTGATTATAATATTTAATATGCCTCTTAATTGAGCAAATTTTGCTTTTTAAAATTTTAGCTGTCAAATACGCCCTCTAGCGGTGGACCTACAATTATGAAAATAATTTCCAGCTGTTTCTCGAGGTCACAAGCTTTAAAGAAAGCAAAGATAAATTATTAGTTCTTGGAAGAGAGTCCTTGTAAAGCTTGAACCAGGGAAGAAACAGGAAGAACAGGTAAAACAACAATTCCATTAACAAGCGTAAATTTATTTATAAATTTACCAACAATAAATAACCTTTGTAAATTTTAATATCTATATATAATAATAACTGTGCATGCCTAACCCAGCATGCAATTTTACGCCAACCCCAAAGATCTGACTATCACAATGTGAAACACTAAAGTTTTGTAATTAACGTATATTTTTAAAATGAGTGGTGATGAGGGCAAGTCGCGAGATTTTACGGGTAATAAATTCCCCTTTCATCAATTTAGCTGATTTAATAAAAGAACGTAATGTCTCTTTGTGTTACGCTGAAAGATCTTTCATGACATAACCTTAAAAAGGAAAGTTTAGATATACATATATAACCGGAATAGTTCACGTTAGAAAGGTAACACTCCAACATGCCTTTCGTTTCACTATATCCAAACACAAACCCTCCTTAACAATGACACATTCAAATATATAAATAATCTAAGAAGCTTGTTCAGTTCACATTCCAACATGCATATACAGTAACTAATCAATTTCTAATTCGAGACCATTGATCTGAACACTCTCATCCCCAATAAAAGAAACTTTGTTCTTAAACATACAAAATACATCCACGCACCACACAAAATTAAAAAACACCGCTATCATCATCAGCGGTCAGCTAGGGCGGACTAAAGAAAATTTCTAATATATATTCCATCATCGAGTAACGCTTCGTTGCTAATCTGGTGAAAGTGAAAGTGAAAGTTATAAAAGTTTAATGAGTTCAGGGTAGCCTAAAGGTCTTTGATCATCATTATTCATTAGAATTTGTTTGTTTTTGAAGATCTCTAAACCTTAATAACAATCAAGTTCGTGCTTATTACTAACATGTTTCATTAATGATACCTCATATACTATATGATTTCTATCAAACATATGTAGGGCTACGGCAGACTTGTCCCAACGTTTATATTTTATATGAGCTAAATGTTCTTTAAAGCGAATATTGATAGGTCGTTTAGTTTGCCCCACATATATTTGTTCACAATTTTTACAATTAATCTTATAAATTCCCGACCTATCCTGCTTATCCACTTTATCTTTTGGATTGCCTAAAAGAGTTTGCAAACTATTATCTGAAGTAGTGACTGTTCTTAAATTAATTTTGGAAAAGATTGTAGGTAGACCTTTTGTATAAGCAGGATAGTTTGGTAACTTTACATACTTTGTTTCTATTCGTTCTCTAGCTTTACCTAATGTAGTTACGTTCTTAACCCTCATCCTATGTGTTTGTTTTCTAACTATATTCATAACCATTTCATCTGAAAACTCATTGTATGAAGCAATTCCTTTAATAGTGCGCAATTTTTTATTATAATTTTGAACTGAAAGAGGAAAATTAAGCAATCTATGAACCAAAAAGTTAAAAGTCGCGAGTTTACGCTGTCTACAGCGATTTGAGTCATTGGTTATGAATATTTTAGTGCTAGTTTCCTTACGATAAATATCTATATCTAGTTTATTACCATTTCTTGTTACCAGAGTATCAAGGAACGGAAGACTGTCATTTGTCTCTATCTCATAGGTAAATTTGATTGTCGGAAATTTAGAATTTAATGTTTCTACCAAGTTCTCAACGCTACAAATTTTAGTGTTAAGGATGGCAAACACATCATCCACATATCTAATCCAAACTCTAGGAAAATAAGGCAAATTGCGATTTAAGTCTGTCTCAAATTTACCCATGAATAGATTGGCTATAAACGGAGACAAGCTATTGCCCATTGTCGTACCATGTTCTTGCTGGAAAAATTGATGGTTAATTTTGAAAAAGGTTTGTTTCATACACAAATCTGTCAATTTAAGAAAATCTTCTGCTTCTCTATCGTCCAAATGGTTTTGTTTTAAAACATCTTCTAAATAAACTATGGTCTGATCTATTGGAACGCTCGGAAACAGTGAACAAACGCCGAATGAGACTAAAATTTCATTTTCTGTAAGTTCAATGTTTTTAGTTTTATCAATAAAACCATACGAATTTGCCACACTGAAGTTGGGCTGTTGGTAGGAGAGGTTATGAAATTTACTAGATAACCATTTGGACAGCAGATAAGTAGGTGAATTAATCCAGAGACAATGGGTCGCATAGCATTACCTGGTTTATGAATCTTAGGCAAGCAATGCATTCTAGGTAGCACCGGATTGGATACCGTTGGTCGAAACCTCAGAGAAATCATTTTAGGAAGAGGATCTTTGGTAATTACTGAATAAGATCCTGAACTTAAGAGTTCTTTGACTGAAGCAAAATAATCCTCTTTGTTTAAAATGACTACGTGATTGCCTTTATCTGCTTTGAGGTAAAAACTATTCGAAGTTCTGAATGATTTAAATTAAATTTTGACTTCTGCTGGACATTTTCCGAAATTTGAATTTTACTGGCTTGTCTGACGTACTTTTCGCAATTTTCATCCAATGATTTAACCGAACTTTCTATGCCTACTATGATTTTATCCAACGGAGGTTTGTTAAAATTAAGATTATATTTGAAACCTTTATTTAACAGATCTATTTCTTCTTTGTTAAAAGTCTCAGAAGATTTGTTAATAACGATATTTTCCTTTGTGGCATTGCCATTCTGCTTGTCTTGTTTGTTGGATCTACATAATTTTGACAATTTCTTCTGATGTATAAATCTTTTAGCAACAACTTTATGGTCAATGACCTCATCGAAGCGATGCAAATAAGTAATCCACTCATCAAATTCATTAGCACTTAAACCTGTTACCAGTTTTAAATGTAAGTCATAAGCCTCTAATTCTAACTTCGTTAGTTTTGAATAATGACATTTAATTTCTAAATCTAACCATTTCCCCTTGGAAAATTTAAGCAACTTTTTACCTGCATATGAATTTGAATTAATAGCAACATTAATAAAATTTGGAAAAACATCTAACCTACGGCAATCTTTTAGAAATTTTATGTCAATATTAATTTAAAATATCTTAGTCTTAATTTTAAATTACCTGTTCCTCAACTTTGACCGGGAAGCCATCTCACTTCTTAAAAGCTAACACATATAGCATAAATAATACGACATCGACAACCGGTATACACAAGTTATGCTTTGAGTTTTTGCTACAGCGCAACGATAGCATAAACAGTAGTTATTGAAATAATATCCAAGGTGGAACCTAAATGTTAAAACAACACTGGGTACTTTATGTACAAGTTTAGTAAGAATTACTTTGAATTTGATCAAGTCAAACGCACAAAATATTAGTTAATAGCTGGATCAGTTTGTAACAGTTTTATACTAGTGAAATCTTACAAAAGTTAAATAAATTCGGCTACCCAGGTGACACCGAAGTAATAGAGGTAAACAATGTGTTATAAATTCTTTGCAATATGATTAATTCACAGGTACTTTTTGTGTAGCTACTGTAGTTATCACTGCGGAAGGCAGCGTGTAACCGATGATAGGTTCGAAAGTAAATTTAGCAATACAATCTTTGTTATTACATAATGGAACAGTCTAACCTTTTGATGGACGAGTACTTCCGTAGTTAATACCGTTGAAATTCCATCCTCGTAATTGCAGCACAGCTACGAGTAATCACTTATGAGCAGTTTCAGTTGCAAGTACATCGTAGAAAATCGAAAAGTGAGACGAAAAGGTACCTAACGTATAACCTTAATACACCAATAAAGACAAGATGAAGCAGAAAAAGAAGAAGGAGAAAAGAAAAAGCTAGAAAAAGGTAAGAAATATAATGTCAATTTATTCATGTAACGTTGTTTTACCTCTATAGACGGAAGACGAGCTATATGCCATAATTTACCACGAACTGGCTAAATATACTTCTGTCAATTTAAATATCGTAGTTTAAGCCCAAAAGAAAGATTCTAACTACAGCGAGATTGAAGAAAACTGAGCTAAACTTACGATGTGTATGTAAGTAACATATTTTTTACATCCACAATAACAGCGACTTTATTACTTCACCAAATGAAGAAAAATATTTTTGAGAAAATTCTCCTCTATAAATGGTGATTTACACCCCGTAGAACAGCAACCAGAGACATTTTCTAAAATATATTTTACACCACACAAGATAAGATGGCCGTTAAGAAACCACACTTTAGAAACAAGGCATTCAGCAAAATTTTCTTACCAAATTTTTGGTTGTAATCAAAATGTTAAAGCAGATGTATTTCAATAACGCATGTTTAGTAATACGTAATTTTTTAATGGTATCACCGTCTAGTGGCGATTATAGCAAAATGACAGATACCTATAAAATGTAAGGATTCAGAACTAACCAGAACCCACGTATAGATGGCACTAGTAGGTTTATTTTAAGAACTTTTATAAAATAAGAAATATACATACGACAAAGAAATAATTGAATCAATTGCAATAAATGGTAAAGGCAGTAAATACAGAAAATTTAGATCATTTTGGCAGAGAAATAATTAACGAGTAAACATAAGTAAATAACAATCCTAACTTATTCGTTCATAACAAAAACTTGTAATAATTATAATCACAATCCTGACTATTCAGGCTACATATGTATTTTGTTTTACCAAACAGTAATAATCAGATAAAATTTGTAGAATCGACCAGAAAGTATCCAATACCGATTTTTGCACGTTACAACTTATTTGGCCTTGTATTAAGAAACTTTGTACAGAAAAGTTATGCAAACCAAATTTACACATTTTCCTATAAAAGTGATGGTTATACAGATATTGAACAAATTTGTAAAAGTTCACTTCAGGAATTTTTTACTGCCAAATAACGCGTGGTATCAAAAAATTGCATGGAACATAGTTTATCGGTATGTTTAAGATCTAAAGCGTGTCACTTAAGTAGGCAACATATGGGAGACTTTTATAACTTTCGGTTTTATCGAAAAATTGTATTCTTTAGAAAAAGTTCTACTTCACCTCAAAACAATAATAGGATGATCAAAATATAATTTTCCCATAAATATGGAATTACACATACTTCAATTTTAATTTTTAACAATAATGCGCAATTTTATTTATATTAATTGCATTAGTTACATCATAATATTTTTTGTGCACTTAGCAGGTACAAAATTTGTAAATTTGATCTACTGGTTGCCTGGAATCTCAACATATCCACCTTCCAGTCAGTTTTCAGAGGTAATTCCGTGTGCAACTTCTTAAATCAATTGTGTTATATATCAAAATTTTCCAAAAAATACGTAGAATATTTTTGAGTCGCTTCCCACATGTCTGTCTGGAGGGAGAAAAATACCCCTATTGACATCTACCATAAAAAAATAGTAATTTATTTGTTTAAACCTGAAATTGTAAGAATATTGATAAAAACTTATGCCGAAGTTATTCTTTGTATGCAAAATTGAGCACTGGTCGTATGGTGGGGTAGTAATTGATGCAAAGCATCAAAGGGTAAAATTGTTGTAAAAAGTTAAGTCATGTGTCGTTTTTAGGGTTGCTGAAATTAATTCATTTTGGTATTTTCTTTCTATATCTATATCAATAAATAATTTAAACATGTTTCAGATCTTTAAAGAGTTTAAATAAGTATTGTAGTAAAAGCGACTTAAAAATTTTCAAATTATGTTTAAGTTCCATTTATTTTAGCGACTTTCAGTTTATATCCATTACAGATAGCTGACAGTAGGATTATTCTAAAAATTGCTGATAGAATCTTTAAACTCAGAATTTGAATTAAGAAATAAATCAATTGCATAATCGAATTAATTTAACATTTGAAAAATAATAAGATAAAATATTAACAATCCTAAGCTTATCGTTCATAATAAATTACTATGTAAGATCATTTAATCACAATCCTACTTTAAGTTTTAAACAGGCTTACATCATATTTTGTTACTAAATTTCAAGTAAGTTGACATCGAGAGGCAATTATTTTTTATGACACTTGACCAGGTTCAATACCGATTTGTGCACGTCTACGTAACATATTTGCCTTGTATTCAATTTGAATGGTTCATCACATGGCCGGTGGAAATATGCAAACCAAATTTACACATTTTCCATAAAAATGGCATCTTTTTATTAGACAAATTCATGTAAAAGTTCACTTCAGGAATTTTTTGCTGTCAAATAACAACAATGCATAAAGTCCCGGAAGTGCGGCAATGTTCAATTCATCCAGATTGTCATAAATTGGTTGCTGACCCCAAGGCAGACAAATATAGTGTCTACAGGAAATAATGCGTACCTTCTCAATGCCAATACGAAAATATCAGTGTCTAGCAAGTAAATTCACAATATGTGACAATCTCGTTTTGACGCATCTACAGTATGAAATATCTGTTTCGTGTCAGTATCTTCGTGTGAGTTTTTAACCACAAACTACTTTTTTATTGCATTGGTTTCCCAGAGCTATTAGATTAGTGGAAAATATTGCGTGATAGCATCTCTTGTTGTAGTATGAGACTGCAGTTTTTTAAGGTTTGTATTTTTCAGTTGTGTTTTATCGTCAATCGAAAACTACATGTATTTCTGAATACTTGTCATACATCTTTAATATCCTGTTACAAAACTGCTCTGCTAAGTCCAAGACAAAGTCAACGTTTTTCATCAATATTCAACATTTGCACTTCTGACATGCCGTCGATAACGGCAAAGCTAAAACTTTGACTACTCACACCCGAGTCGACCACTGGTTTCGGTATCGTTTAGCGACGTCTTCAAGATAGTGCATCAGTTTGGTTTTTCTTTGTCAGTGGATCATAGAACCATCTGAATAAAATAGAGATCTTGGAACTGCACTTAGTTCGTAATCTCCTACTGCATCTTTTAGATCAAAGTCCGTGCGACTTCTGCAAATAAGAATATATCCGGAGAATAAAAAAATATATCTTGTTTGAGTTCAAATACCCCTATTTTAGTGCTTACTGAAATTTTTTTCGACATGGACCTATTTAACTATAAACCCGATGATTTTACCGGGTCCCAGAAACTAATGGATTTGGTCCTAATCCTTTCTTGAAAGAAATCTTCCATTTTAAACCTATTTTTTGACATGAACACGTTTTCATTTGCGAATTATTCTCTTCGTAAGTAAAGGGGTTTGTGAAGTCTTGAATACTTTTTCAAATTTTTATGTTATTACCAATTCTTAAAGAGTTTTCTCTGCTAATTCGTGATGAAATTTAGAAGATTGCTTATTGCACATATTTCCAAGTATTGAATCGGAAAGTTTATTTAAATATGGCATATTGAGAAAAAATTGTATTTCTGGTTCCAATGTTATTCCAACTAAGCCCAGTCACTTTCATTTTCCTGTTTTCCTGTTCAAGAGCTTCGTCAGCACCAACCGAACAAAGTTCTACTCCGTTTTTGTTGGGAGCCCACATACCAGAACTTATATAATTGCACGTAACGGAGTAATCTTTTTTCAGACAGGTTAGTTCAGAAAGGTGATAGGAAATCAAGGAAACGTAATTTCTAAAATTGAAAGGTAATTCAAAAGTATGGAATGCAGAGACTTGTATAATTTCGTGAACTGATTGAATGAGTGTTAAAAGGTTTGTGACCATATCCATGTATTGAACAACAAAGGAAAATGTGGGCATTGATTCCATGTATTCAGTACATACTTTCTGGGTTGTAGTTTCTAACTGCTCTAAAAAGAACATTTCGTCATGCTAACCACACTACGTCTAAAAACTGGATACCTCTTTCTAGTACCTTTCGCCTGAGTTCCTTGGAATCAATTTCCATTGCAAAATGGCTTTATTTAAATAAGCGGACGACCTACATATTTGTGCAAATATGGCCTTGTTCCTATGGAAACTGGTTTCCGAATATTGTAATATTTAAGGGGTGATTTAACCCCCTTAAAATTCGAGTTTTGAAAAATCCCTTCTTATCGGACCTCTACACATAACAATCTATCTGTAAGCTAAAATTCAGCCTTTTACCTCTAGTGGGAAGTCGAAAACCTTAATAATGACGTCAACATTGTAAGTATACCTTAAAAATTAACTGCCATAATGCTTTCAGATATACTTAACCAAATATAATGAAGGTTTTGGCCTGAAAGGTCTAAATTTTGACCAAAAGTTTGTTATAAGCAACTTCAAAGCCCCCTCCCCCACATCTTAATTTGAGTTTGAATCCACCATTTTGAATACGCCATGTTGAATGTTTCAATTTTGTAAAAACTTCCAATAACCGAGTTTGATCGGTTGATAAATTACAAAATACACCATTACGCACCCTAAAAACTGTGGGCCACTAGGTATTATTTTTTTATTACTTAGAAACTGTATAAAAAGTATTAGATTGGTTTTTTAAATTTGTAACCTTTTAAAATTAGATGCAATGAATTTTTTTAGTTTTCTAACCTCCTAAAAATGCCATGCCCTGGTTCAATCTTGCTCATTAACGAACTTGACTAGATTTTATAGTAAGGAATTTTTGTACCAAATTTCATTTGTATTATTTAGGCCGTTGAGAAAAAAATTTAACTGGTGCCGGTGATTTATGCCGCTGATTTATTCTACCATAATCTGAAGGAATATAAACAATGCTGTAGGGGTAATAACCTGCATTATATATACATATGTATCGTCTTGCCATTAAATAGGCGGCAGGACTAAAAAGGATTGATTAAAGTTTTTTTATTTATTCATGATGTCTTTTTCGCCAAATTGTGGCAGATCGGAGCCCTCAAATTCCAGTGGTTACACAAGTGGTATTTCACGTAAAATAAAACTGATATTTTAAAAATATACACTATATAAAACCAATAACCGCCATTTTACGTAAGGAATATTGGCGCATGCCCATAGCATAGATTAGGATCTTCCGGTTAAAGTTACTTTATATTTATACTCTCAATCTCCCCTTTACCAACTGAATGTATGACGATTATGTTTATTTAAATACAATGATATTTTAAGTTCTAAGCGACATGTTTCGAAAGTAATACTGGTTTCATTTTCAAGCAATGATAATTTACAATACATGAAGTAAATGATGGCTGAGTGGGAAAAGGTGGAATTATGATACTAACGTTATTTTACATTTTAAATTTAAACGACCCCACATAGGGAATGCGACACACTGCGGCGAAATTTCCAAAAATTCGAGAAGGACGTACGTTCAATGAAAGTATGGAACCTCCTGCAAGAGGGGGAAAGAAAGACAAATATCGAGACAAAATTCCTGAACTCGGACCTCCAGCACGACCTACAATACCTCAAACAATTATCGTCATATGTCATATATAGTGAAATGCGCAATGGAGGGGGGGAGGACTGAACTTGAACTTTTCAAAATATCCCTAAAACTGTAACGGTTCAAAACTAACTTCATGTGGCGCATTTGAGCGCATAACTAAAGCGCACGTATAGCATTAAGAATTTTTTTTGAAAACATGAATTTGGCGCTACCCACCTTATATGTTTCGTTATGGCAATATGGGAGTAGCGCAAAATTTTAGTTAAGTGGAGAACTTTAGCGCATAACTACAGGTATAAGTTGGCGTCGATATACACAGTGAAACTCTTAATGGGGGAGGGGAGTTGAGCGAACCTGCGATCCCCCCCAAAGGTTTTTCAAAATATCTCAAGACCTATAACGGCGCAAAAGTTATTTACAGTGGCGCATTTGAGCGCACATCGACCGCTTTACTACATAGTAATATCATATCGAAATCTTTATTGGGGCGGGGGGTGGGAGGGTGGGGGGTGGCTACTTAACCGACCCGAATTAGTTTAATCTTTATTGCGTATTGTGCATATAAAATAATATGCATTAAACAAATTTTTTAAACATTCACGAGAATAAGACCAATATACTAGGTACTACCGTACCGTGTGTACCAATAAGCCGACCTTCGGACTATATCTCAGGAATTGTTTATCGTACAGCTTTGGAAAAAAAAAATTTTCTTAGTAAAAAAGGCCAAGGGAAATCGCTGGAAATAACTTTCAAGTTTATAGCTTTACCGCTAGAGGGCGCAATCTTTATAGAAAAATTTAAAAACAATTTTTTTATAAAATATGTTCAATCATAGTAGGTATTAAATAAGTAGATTAGAATGATGCATAATTTATGCACAAATTTTGTTAAATGCTTTTTTCTCTATTTTTCAAATAAAGGGCGGGGGAGAGTGGGAATGTTTGTATGAATAAATGCCTATAACTTTGGTTTGGTTTAACCCAGTTTAACGAAATTATTCTCATTCGAAAGGGTGTAGATGAACCAATTACATCTACTATAAAACAATTGCATTTAGTTTTAATTGTCGTAGATAGAGGGTACTTTCGAATAAAAAAAATTAAAATTTGTCTATATTATAATGTTTAAATAGAAAAACCTAAGTATTGTAAATTGCAACGCAAACTGATTAATTTAGTAACAAAATGGCGCAAACCGCATGTCGATATCTTTTGTTTAACTCGAGATATAAGTAAAAACGCGTAAACATACGTAACTAGTATTGGCTCACCCCGTATTATAATTTAAAATAGCAAAATATGTCAGTATTTTCAGAATTTGTTAAACTAAGAAGGCTGCGAAATAAAGTTGACAGCGGCTTTAAATTATTTATTTATTGACAGTAGTAAAAATATTGCGATCTTTTTAAGAAGTGTTAGCTTATAACCATTCTTAATTAGATAATAATATTACGAATATCAGTAAATAATCAGTATTAAATCATAATGAGTAGGTATATCAAATGCCAAATTGCGTGATATGATTGGAGGTTATTTCAAATGCCATCAAATGCCGCTATTGCCTCACGTATATATGCCATAAGATATCCTGAGAGGAGGCATTATGGCGAAGAAGTATTTAAAGGAAAGGCAATAGGATTAGGAGAAACTGGTAACTTTCGTCGTACTTGTTATAAACGACGTGGTGTAGGTGTAAACGAAGATAACGTAATCAAAGTTCTTGCTTTAGTTCAACACAATCCACATATAAGTAGTTGTCAAATCTCTACAGAATTAAACATACCAAAAATTACCTTTGTAAGGATTTTAAAGCATAACAGGTAGGTTTCTTATAATATTATGAACTGCACGTTTAAGTTTTAAAATTGTAGTCCTCTTTAAATTTTAGATTCAACTGCTTCTGTTTTTCTATGTTTTCTAGACTGTATCCTTATCATGTAGTTCTCCACCAAGCTTTACATGAAAGGGGGTTTCGATGCAAGGCTGGATTACTGCAATTGGATGGGAGAACAACCGCATATCATATCAAATATTTTGTGGATAGACCACCTTTAGTAGTGCGGGTGGTGTTAGTTTGCATAATATGCGTTAGTGGAGCTTCAAGGTAGGTGGAGTCTTAATGTTTGGTGTGGTATAGTGGATGAAAAAATCACAGGACCATATTTCTTTGAACAAACATTAAATGGCGATACATATTTAAATCTTTTGGAAAATTAATTGCCTATTTTATTAGACGATATTTCCTTACAAACAAGAAGAGATCTGATATTTCAGCATGATGGGTGTCCTGCGCACTTTTCCAGGCGAATTAGAGATTATTTCAATTTAAGATATTAATATAAATGGATTGGAAGGGGAAGTATATTTCCATGGCCAGCTAGATCTCCAGACTTAACACGTTTAGACTTTTATCTATGGGGAAGATTGAAGGAGTTAGTCTTTCGAACTCGACCAACCACGCGACATGACTTGAAACAACGCTTTAGAAACGCAATAAATAGTATATCCACAGCTGAGATTGAAGCAGCTGTTATGTCTATCCGCGATAGGTTACGTCTTTGTGTGGACAATGAAGGAAAACATTTTGAACATTTAATTGGACGTTAAGTTTTAATGTGTGTGATCTTCTTTTTATATATTTGGTTATTATAAGTTATAATACAGAGTGAGGAAATACTAGTTACGCATGTTTACGCGTTTTTGCTTATATCTCGAGTTAAACAAAAGATATCGACATGCGGTTTGCGCCACTTTGTTACGAATTTAATCACTTTCCGTCGTAATTTACAATACTTAGGTGTTTCCATTTAAAGATTGTAACATAGACAAATTTTAGTTTTTTTTTTATTCGAAAGTGCCCTGTATCTACGACAATTAAAACTAAATGCAATTGTTTTATAGTAGATGTAATTGGTTCATCTACGCCCTTTCGAATGAGAATAATTTCGTTAAAATGGGTTAAACCAAACCAAAGTTGTAGTCATTTATTCATACAAACATTCCCACTCTCCCCCACCCTTTATTTGAAAAAAATAGAGAAAAAAGTATTTAACAAAATTTATGCAGAACTTGTCGGGCAGAGCGGTTTGAGCATTCAAACGTAAGCCTCTATCTAGCTCTCCGAGTACTCGACAATTTAGCTATAGCTAAATAAATTTCCCAAAAAAATAACAATTTGCCAGCGTCGTTATTACGATGCCGCGCAGATTGTGTGAAGACGACGACGACGGATCTGGATCGACTTCGGAAGGAGACCGAGTACCGACGCGCCGAAATGGTATGGATCTGCCATGCCCAGCCGCCTACCATCTCCACAGCGACAGAAGAGGAGAAGACCGAAGAAGACGTCGCCGACAGACGTCGCCCCGTTAGTGGTGGCCCCACTAACGGCTCCGACGACTTCCGCTGCCGCACAATCCGCACTGGTCCGAGAAGACCAGAGCTAGGGATCCACCGACGACGACTTCAGGACACAGAAGAAGAAGCCGAAGAAGACGCCGAACGTTCGCCAGCCTACGCCGCCGCCTACCGACAACGGGTTTGAGGCCCTCGAACCCTACACGGACAGCCCGGCAGCGATTGAGCAGGCAGCAAAAGAAGACGCCAGGGAGAAGGTGTCTCTGGTAATCCTTCGTCAGAAGGAGAACTGGATCGCGTTCTCCCGAGAAATGGACCGACAGCGGATCGCCTTCACGAGGGCCAAGGCTTCAGCAAGGGAATCCGGATTCAGCCTGCCTCACTCCAGGACCGAGACAGGCTGATTAGGTATATGGATAGGTGTGATACTCCGAATCACACCTACAAGGCAAAGAGCGAGCGATTTGCTAAGGTGGTGATACGCGGCGTGCCCGTAGAGCTATCCGAGGTCGACGTTAGCTCAGAGCTAAAAACGCAAGGTGTTAATGCTCTCTCTGTTTTTAGGATGAAACAGCGATGACGCCCGATCCCCCTCGTGATGGTGGAGTTGCCGTCCGAGGACGACAGGAAGAAGATCCGGGAGATACAGCACGTTGCCCGCCTCCGAGTCACCGTCGAGGGTTTGCGGCGGAAATCCGGCATCGGGCAGTGTCACTGGTGTCAAGGTTTCCGTCACGCACAGCGTTGTTGCAGGGCGGCAGCACGCTGTGTCAACTACGCCGGCGCTCACCACAGCAGTGAATGCAGAAAACACCGTACCGACAGGACAAAGTGAGTTAACTGCGGTGGGGATCACCCCGCCAGTTACAGGGGATGTATAAATGAATTGTTAATTTCTAAAATCCGCGAGATCATCTCAACGCGAGCATAATACCGCCTTTACAATACGAAAATGCTTTCACCATTATTACACATCATAAAAATACTTTTAGGTTTAAATCGTGTATTTTCAGCTTTTATATAAATTTAAACGTTTCGATAACAATTACAAACTTATCTTTCTCAGTAAATGTTAAAATCTCAGGCAAGGACTTGCCTAAGGTTAAAATCTTTAAAAATTACTTGGGATGTTAGAACAAATTTATGAAACATAAAAAATATAAAAACCCAACCGAACTCCTGGTATCAATATAACAGTTCGATAAATGTACAATTTGTTACTACTCAAGTAAGTTCTTATATCTACCTCTTTACACTCCTAATCCTCATTCACAGTATCTGTCAATCAACGGGTCAATAAACCAAGAAAAAAATTCTTACTGATACTGAAGTCTAATTAAATAAACATTAGCAAAGGTGTTTTCATTAAATCTGCGTTTAATGAAAAATGCAAATTAAGGGATTAAATACAATTGAAAATAATTTTTGACAAGTATCAGCTTTTCGTTACTATTAAACACAGATAAAGCAAACAACGCTTTTTGTTAAATAATAATATAACGAGACTTAAGAAACAATTATTTAGAAATGAATTAAAATTCTTTGGTGTTTCTAATAACACACAATTCAAATATATGAAAGGGGGATGATAATTTTGCAGAAATATGCAGGTTTCAATTTTGCATTTAGTAGTTCTTTGCGTGCCTTACGATTAATTAAATTGAGTTCACAATGATACGTTCAATTCGCAACAGAGAAAAATATGAACACAATGGATACCTGTATTGTTTAGATGTTGTGATGTTGAACTAAATAAAAATATTCGATGTAAAGGTCGTATTTATACAGACGTTGTAAGTGTCGAGTTTATTCGAATTGTTAGTACGCATTGTCATGGTAGTGACGCTGCGCGGATCGAAGTGGTGCGTACAGTTAAGGCAATTAAACGGAGAGTTATCGAAACTCGAGAAATCCCAAATAAAATCCGTACCAATATCACTCAAACCATGTCGGGTGGAGCTATGGGTAGTTTTCCAAGTCAAAATGCTGTGCGACAAATAGTTCAACGTTCCCGAAAGTTGGTTAATGTAGCACCAGCACAACCTCTAGATCGCGCATATATTGTAATACCTGACAATTACAAGAATTATGAAGAAGACAATTTTTTACTTGCTGATTCTGGATTTGGTGACAACATGAGAATTATCACTTTTGGTAAACCCAGCGTTCAAACGTGGATTATGCACGTAAGAAAAATTTACGTTGATGGGAATTTTCGACTTACCCCCAACTTATTTCAACAGGTGAGTATCCTTCAGTTATTCTTATAAAGAATGACACGTTAAAAGTTCATTATGCTTTAATTTTATTATTCGATGATACGTAAAATTAAAATTAAATACATATTAGGTTTTATTGTTCATACGATAAATTCAAAACATAAATTTGATTGATACATATCCACATGAATTTTTGAGTTGTGAAAATTGTTTTTTCAGATCTTTGTTATAATGGCAGAACGTGGTGGTTTCGTTTTACCCATCTTATATGCACTGTTGCCAAATAAAACAGAAGAGACGTACACGTGCATGATACATTTAATTTGTAATACTTGGCCAAATTTCCAACCGTCTCAGATATCTCTGGATTTTGAACTGGCTGTAATTAATGCTTTCAAATCTAATTTTCCTCATGCGGAGTTGAATGGGTGTTTATTCCACTTAGTGAAGAATTTAAAGAGAAAATTGATACAAGAACGCCTCATAAGTGGGTACAATGATAATGCAGATTTTGCACATCATGCCCGCATGATTGCTGTCCTTGCGATTGTCCCGATTAATGACCTGGAAAACGGATTGCAAGCGTTAAATAATTCATTGCCGAATGAATTGGAACCAATTTTGGACTATTTTGTGGACACGTATATTGGTAGAATGCAGCGTAACAATCGTCGACGTCGACCTCTATTCGATTCTAGAATTTGGTCCTGTTATACGAGAACCTTAAATAATGAATCACGCACAAATAATTATGCTGAAGCGGCACATAGACGCTTGCAATCTGAATTTGGTGTAGAACATCTAACCTTACGGAAATTTATTGATGGGATTCGCGCTTTGTTCGTGGTGATGATTCACCAAGAAAACGTTGAAGGTATGCGCTGGCAGATCGACGTATTTTGGCATTAGCTCAAGACTACGAAAATCGCGAAATCACAGAATACCTAAGACGAATAGCACACAATTTTCTTATGGATTAAGGTTTTTTATATATACGGGGTGAATAATTAGTGCGCCGTCGGAAGATCTTGGCTTTATTATTAAAAATTAAAAAAATGTTATAGCGCCGATCTATGTCAGACTTAGATGTGCATCGAATAAAAATAGTTTCATCCCTATAGGGTGTTCCATAATTGCAGGACCGGACTCAGCTTTGTTTTGTTAAATAAAACCCTATATTTATTTAATTTTATTATTATTTGTCTTGTTGAATGCTAAAAAACGGTACTTCGTTTTTAAATTTATTTTGTGTCGTTGCCAAGTTAGAGCATTTTTTCTTTAAAAAAGTGAAAATTTATACCTTTACTTAAATTGTTCTGAAGACTTTAATATTAACAGTAGAACTGTAAGGTTTGGCAGACGGGTAAACAAGACCTTGCTCTATCTTTTGACCTTCATACTTCTTGATTATACTATACTGGGTGTTTACAAAATATGGTCAATTTTTGCAAATTTGAAATGACCATAACTCTTGTTTTTTAAATGGAACACCCTGTATTTTATCATGTCATCGTGTTCTGTTTTTAATTCTCTTACTTTTTTATTAAGCCTAACCTAACGTTACGCGTTCTCGAAATATTTAAGATTTTTTGCAAAATTAATAAAATAATCATGACTTTTGCTTTGAATATTCACAAATCGTAAATGTCTTGTTGATAATATGGTCCAATAAACACTAATGGACAAAGATTTACTTCTTATTCGAGTTTTTAGAAAAAATATGGCAACAAATGTAAAAAGGGCATCCAGTAGGCCTGCAATTTATAATTCCTGACGTTTGGCTTAAACGTCATTCACTAGTCCCTCAGTTTAGTGTGAAAAATGAAATTTTCACAAGATGAATGTATTGACATGGTATACGCTTTGGGCGAAGGTGAAAGAAATTCATTTCTTGCTTCCAGAATTTATCAACAACGATTCCCTGAGCGCAGGCATCCTGATCCAAGGATATTTGAAAAACTCAAAGAAAGATTTGAACATGACATGTACAATACGAAAGAAAAGAACGAGAAAAAAGGGTTATAAACGAAGAAAACGTATTTGTGGTACTAACCAGTGTAGTGAAAAATCCAAAAGTTAGCACAAGAAACCTCAGTGCTGATTTAGGTATTAGTCAAACTAGTGTTTCCAAGATTATACGAAAAAATAAATTTCATCCATACCATTTTCAACTAGTCCAAGCGCTGAATGCAAATGATTTTCAAAGACCCTTGGAATTCTCCCAGTGGGCACTGGAATGATTAGGACAGGACAATGATTTCTTTAAACACATTTTGATGACCGACGAAGTAACCTTTCACAAAAATGGTTTTGTGAACAGGCATAATTGCCATTATTATGACAATACAAATCCCCACGCTATTAGAAGAATAGATTATCAGCATCGCTGGTCTCTGAATGTGTGGGGCGGGTTAGTAGGGAACCATATAATTGGACCTTAATTTTTTGAAGGAAACATTAATGGTTAAATCTATTTTGAATTTCTTCAAAATGAATTACCTCCGCTCCTTGAAGAATTGCCGTTAGACATACGTCAAAAGATGTGGCTTCAGCAGGATGGTGCGCCTCCCCACTATAGTCGCATTGTTAGAGAACATCTAGACAGAACGTTTTCCAATAAATGGATTGGGAGAGGAGGGCCAGTAGGATGGCCAGCTCGGATTCCTGATCTGACAAAATTAGATTTTTTCTTGTGGGGTTATATTAAAAGCTTAGTATACCAAGAATCTCGTACCACCAAAGAAGATATGAAAATTAGAATACGGAATGCATTTCAAATGGTTAACCAAAATATGCTGCGAAATGTTGAAGATTCTTTTTTGAGGAGAATTCACACCAGTTTGCAAGAAAATGGTGGACACATCGAGTATTTGATTTAGTTATAACTTATTATAATTTTCACAATAATTTATAATTTTTCAAATACAAATTATTTAGTTTGCTTTATTACTTTTGTATAAACCATCCAGTTTGTCACAATTGTCATTAATTTTGCAACAAATCTTAAATATTTCGAGAACTCGTAACGTTAGGTATATTAATTACATGCTTAATAAAAAAGTAAGACAATTAAAAACAGAACACGATGACATGATAAAATACAAGGTGTTCCATTTAAAAAACAAAAGTTATGGTCATTTCAAATTTGCAAAAATTGACCATATTTTGTAAACACCCAGTATAGTATAATTAGGAAGTATGAAGGTCAAAAGATAGAGCAAGATCTTGTTTACCCCTCTGCCAAACCTTACAGTTCTACTGTTAATATTAAGGTCTTCAGAACAATGTAAGTAAAGGTATAAATTTTCACTTTTTTAAAGAAAAATTGCTCTAACTTGGCAACGCCATAAAATAAATTTAAAAACGAAGTACCGTTTTTGAGCATTCAACAAGACAAATAATAATAAAATTAAATAAATATAGGATTCCATTTAACAAAACAAAGCTGAGTTCGGCCCTGCAATTATGGAACACCCTGTAGGGATGAAACTATTTTTATTCGATGCACATCTAAGTCTGATATAGATAGGCGCTTAACATTTTTTTAATTTTTAATAATAAAGCCCAGGATCTTCCGACGGCGCACTAATGACTCACCCTGTATATTTTTTTTACTTTTAAGTCATTTTGTAAACAGGAAAATAATTCCTCAACTGTTGGCATTTATGATTAAATTGATATAACACAAGTGTTTTTTTTTCATTTTAATTACGGCTTATGTACAAAAATGTGAAATGGCATTTTAGACCAGACGGTATGTTTTAAAATCCCCATGTTTGAATGTTTTCCATATCGAATTTTTCGCTTTAATGGCTTCAAAATGGTACTAGTAATAATAATTTCGCTATGCGTGGGTTCAGAAACATCTGCTCATTTTTTTTATTAAACGAAATGTTAAAAAAACGTGAAAAATTTTGTTTTTTTTTTCTTTGAACACAAAAGTTATTGATTTCAGAGAAAAGTTGCAAAGGAAAAAAAGTTTCTTAATTAAATTTTACACAAGAAGCAGCTAATTTAAAGTCGAAGAATACATTCTTCGTATTGCAAAAATAGCAAAAAGCAATGAAAAAATGCATCTTTGAATTTTTTTTTCGTGCACTCATATAACAGGTATGATAAATCACCACACCAAATTTCATTAGAATAGTTTTTGAGTAATAATTTGGCAATCTATATTTTGAAAAAAAAAGAACCTAAACTGAGACCTCTAGATACTTCAAAATTTAATGACATAATAAAGAGCATTTAAATTCTCAAATGTCTTTTAAAAATTGACATCCATTAATTAGGAGAACCGAGCCAATTTTTTAAACATTTGTGTAAATGTTGGGCTTATAAACAATTAGAATAACTTTGCGAAATATAATTTTTGTTATATTTAAACTTATATTGAAAGTATTCAGAAAGACGCTTCTTAAAATATAAAAATAAGAAAAAATTAAAAATATAATTCGTATGAAAAAAAAATTTAAGTAAAATGGTATTAACATAAAACATACAACGCTTAAAAAATAAATAAAATAAAAAATATTCTTAATTTGTATTTATTTTTATATCTTATATAACATTAAACACTGATATTTAAGCCTATTTTACTAATTTTTTTAAATATTTCGATTTTGGAACTTTTAAACAAATAATTCCGAATACTTTCAATATAAGTTTAAATATAACAAAAATTTATAATTCGCAAAGTTATTCTAATTGTTTATAAGCCCAAAATTTACACAAATGTTTAAAAAATTGCTACGGCTCTCCTGATTAATTGATTTCAATTTTTCAAAAGACATTTGAGAGTTCGAGTGCTCTTTTATATGTCATTAAATTTTCACGTATCTAGAGGTCTTAGTTTAGGCTCTGTTTATTTTTAAAGAATTGTAATTTTTTTCCAAAATATAGATTGCAAAATTATTGTTCAAAAACTATCAGACCGATCAAATTTGTTGTGGTGATGTACCATACCAAACAGTTTTTTTTTGCCAAGTATGAAGGTCCTACCTTTTATATGAGTATTCGAAAAAGAAATTTCAAGAATACTTATTTTTTTACATTTTTTCATTGTTTTTTGCTATTTTTGCAATACTAAGAATGTATTTTTCGATTTTAAATTACCTGTTTCTTGTTTAAAATGAAATTACGAAATTTTTTTTCCTTCGCAACTTTACAATGAATAGCTTTTGAGATATTATAGTTCAAAGAATAAAAAAAGCAAAATTTTTCATGTTTTTTTAACATTTTGTTTAATAAAAATTTGAGCACATGTTTTTGGACCCGCACATAGTGAAATTATTATTACTAGTACCAATTTGGAGCGATTAAAGCAAAAAAATTCGATCATATGGAAAACATCCCACCCAAAACAGATACCGCTTAGTCTATTAATTATAATAATAGTCGTATATGTGATTCTGATGGGGAGAGATAAGTTCGCGTCGAAATAGTGGTGTCGAAACAGGAGCGTCGATGTGACTGCGTCGAAATAAGACGGTCCCATTTATATTATTCAGTTGAATGAGTTGAATAATACAAAACGTGATTATTTAAAGGATGAGTTCGCGTAGAGAAGAGGTCTCGTCGAGGTGATTTCGCGTCGAGATGATGTCGCGTGAAAACAATCTCGCGCCGAAGCGGCGGTGTCGAAGTGGAAGCGTCGAAGTAGCCGCGTCGAAATAAGGCGGACCGGAAATTATGCATCAGTCTAATTTACTTATTTAATACCTACTATGATTGGATATATTTTATAAAAAAATTGTTTTTAAATGTTTCTGTAAAGATTATGCCCCGGAGGGTCCGAAATGCGCACTTTCTACCTGGTCATAAACATAAATGTCTGAAATGCGCACCAACCCTCTTCTTATTTAAGAAACCTATACATTTTATATAATGCAATCTACTAATTTTTTTTCCTACATAATCACTAATTTACTGAATTATAAAAAAAAACACGTGTACCTACATTGAATTACTTATTTGTCAAATATAGTGGCATATTTTTCACATTTTATTTTGAATACATTCACATCTTTGCTTATCATGTAATACCCTCATTAAATAATTGATGTAAAATTACCTGCCCCTACAATAGCCAAACTTTCCCTAAAAAGTTGGTGCGCATTTTGCACTTGGAAAGCAGGTACCCAGTTAACCCTCTTTGGGTAGCAGTGCGCATTTTGGATACGTCCTTATGCCCTCTAGCGGTAAAGCGAGAAACTGGAAAGTTATTTCCAGCGATTTCCCTTGGCCGTTTTTACTAACGAAATTTTTATCCCAAAGCTGTCCTATAAACAGTTCCTGAGATATAGCCGGAGGATCGGCTTATTGGTCCACCCGGTACATTGGCTTGTTAAATTATATACAGTAATTATTACAAAAAGTTCGTTGCATAACAAATTAGTTATTTTGTAAAACGGAAATCAGTTTTAACTCTGAAATGTAACAAGAAAATGCTGTTTAGCTACACAAAGCATTAATCTAGTTGAAATAAAAACAATATAATTTTCTTTTCTTTTTAATTCAAGAGAAATGTTTGCTTAAATTTTCATATTTCAGACTATGTATTTTGTGATGAAACAATAAAAAGGCATAGAACTAATCTGCTCATCCATAAACTTTTTACAATTTGGATCGTACGTCTCAAATCCAACAAAAACTGACAGTAACTCAAACTACAGATGTTTTGTACTAGGAATAATAAAATCGCTGATATCCTTTTCATAACAAAAATGCAAATATGTATATTCAACTTTGTATTATTTAAACAATGGGTTGAATCAACTGTTCATTTTTAATAAAGTACAACTTTTTTAACATATACTTGAAATAATTAAAAATGTAGTGACGTTAGCTTTATGCTCATTAGAGCGACTCTGGAAAGGTTAAGAGTCTAAATATATATTTACTACAGTAAATAAAATGAAACAATTTTAGATGCAAATAAAAAACCATGCAAATGCGAAATCCTGTAACAATAGTAGCATGTTAGAATGCAATAAAAGTAGTACTCAGCTATACTTTCAAGATTCGATTTAAAATCTAAAAGCAATTTGGAACACGTTACTGTCGTTACGGAAGTGTAAATGTAATATTGTTTTTTTAAGCGAATCGAGATTGATGCTGAATAAACGTAGTTGGATGTTAACCGAAAACTTTTTCAAAACTAATTTTTTTGCTGTTTTAAATTTTCATATTTAGATTATGTTTTTTCTTTCATAAAACTTACTTCCACTGGAATAAGCTTCAATCTACCTTTATGCGTCTTGCCTACTTTCATAAAATTATGTAAATTACCAACTTCAGGTTTTGTGTGGCCGCACAGTGTTATAACGAAATGGCTAAAGCACTTTACCTCTCTTGTTTGACAAATAGACGGAAATGGGTCAATTGCTGGTTATACAGCTAGAACTACCTACATAAAATTGCTACAAGTCGGGATTTGTACACATTCCTAATAGAATTAAAATGCATTGCTTGTGTATGTTGGTTTATTAAAACAAAAAGGGTTAGCAGCAAGTACTAATGTATATTATAGTTCATAATGATGATTAGTAAGCCTTTATATGTACGGTTAACAATTTCTGCCAATTTATTGTTATTCTCACTGTTTATCAATATTTCATCATTAAGCTTACACTTAAAATTATACAATTTTCATCTTACCTATTTTTCCTACACAATTTTGTTTTTATTAAATTATTTTTGTATGGTCTGTAACTTATTAGTTGTGATCCACTTTAGATTTCTGCATTTCCTTTTTTCATTTCAGGTTTTTCTCACGGGATGCTAGGCAACACATTCTATATTGCGAACATGTTTAAAATACGTGCACAAAGGACACAAAAGGAAGTGGTGGCGCAAAACACTTTGACGCAGCCGGTCACTCAACAGTAATGATAAGCAGTAGATGCGTACGGTCGGCTGAAGAAATTCTAAAGACAGCGCTCGTGTATTTTTATAAAATCCTAAGAATAACAAAAGGTCAAAGGCACATTAAAACGATGATTACAATTAAAACAAGGAAAAGGTGGCGATTCTGAGAGAAGGCAGGTTAATTAAGGCAGACGAGACTGTTACATTATTAATCTGCGTTGCATATGCTTAAAGAATAAGCGGACCGCCGGCTGGATTCGCCGAAGATAGGTGGGGTGTGTTATAAGAAGTAAAAACCTTACGAGAAATTTGTTTTTACAATAATTAGTTCCGTTCAGTTAGAAAGCAAGCGACCTAATTTTATTAATTTCTTTAACACATCTCCGCCTACAATTATTTTAAAAGGTGTGATAAATTGATGTATGTTTAGCTATCTATCTATCAAATATACCACATTTTGAATTTTTATTGATGTATGTTGTAAGAATTTGTTTCTCTTTATTCCTAAACGTTTACTTCCAAGACAAGATAAATTGTTCCGATTGAGGTATTCAAATTTTGTACATTTTCTCGTGTAAATGAGAACGGATGGTGGGTTATGGTGAAAGGGTTTTCACTAAAATTTAGGTAATTTTAAGCCGCATAACGGTCTGTCAAATAAATATAACCGTCCTATTTAGTTTTTTCCAAGAAATCACAAAAATGAATAATCGCTGCAGAGAACGCCCTCTAGTTTACAGACTTAAAACTAAACTCTCTAACAAATAACGCCCTTCAAAAGCCTATAATTAATCTTTTAAACGAGACTAATCTCATTTCCCTTATCTCCCTTAGTTTTGTTTCATTATGTTAACATATATTTTGTTATTTTTTCTCAAAAAAATGTTAGCCAACAATCATCAACAGTAATAAAAAAATGGCAATATCTTTGTAATGACAAGAGATATCAGTTAGCGGTTTTAATAAGTTATCCCCTAGTTGCCCATTAAAAAATTGTTATTTGTTTTTGGAATCCACGTTTGCACGGAGTGTACGTTTGTGAAAATCGATTCAGGCATATGGGAGTTACAGTCTTTTCATGTCAACGAAAGAACACTTCCCCACCACTTCAGAGTAGGCGATATAGAAAAATGACTTTAACAAAAGTTGTGGAATAAGGACAGTAGTTTGTAAAATTAACATTTTTTATCATTTTTTAAATTAGGGAATATTTTGTAATTTTGTAGGACATGCGGTTTCTGAGATACGGTCAGTCGCCAACCTTAATAGTAGTATAGCTAGGCCGATCCTGGGCCACTTTTGATAATAATAATAATACATCTTGCCGTACAGGTTGCCACATCCAGGTCAATGGTTTTCAAGATCATCGTACACATTGCATACATCGAAGTATATACCTCAAGGTCATCACATTGTCTACGCCTAAGTACATGGTTTTCAAGGTCGCTCACATTGCCGACCTATCCTTCAAGGTCATCATACACATCGTCTGCATCAAAATACACTCCTCAAGGTCACTGATATACTAGGCTGGTTCGGGCTCACTTTTGGCGGGAAATTTAAATTTCAAGGTCAATAGTTTTCAAGGTCACGGTGGTAGCACACATCCACGTGGTAGGTTGCCTGTTTCAAGGTCACCGCAGGTCACGTGGTAGGTTGGTAACCCTGTCTTTTCACGATTCAAGGTCACGTGGTAGACAAGGTTTGTAACCCTGTCATCCTCAAGGTCATCGCGCCAAGGTCACATGGTAGGAAAGGTCGGTAACCCTGTCTCTTCAAGGTCACCGATACAAGGCCACGTGGTAGGAAAGGTTGGTAACCCTGCTGAGGTCAGTAACTAGAAAAGTCACTAGAAAAGTTACTAGATTGTTTTTCAAGGTCATTGAAGCAGATTGTCCACGTCAATTGTAGGTTATCCCACACATTACCTGCATCTATTCCTCTACATGGTTTCCAAGGTCATAACATTGCCTAAAACTAAGAACAAAGGCGATCTATTGTTCAAGCCGACGCTTCAAAGTCTATGCTTATTACTTTCAAGGTCACATTTCTTATAAAAGAACAAAAGCGGTTCATTGTTCTGTCATGATTCCCAAAAATAGATTGTTATCCAGCTACCCCCACCTCAATTCTAGTAAATCAAGAACAAAGGTGGTCCATTGTTCAGGCCGACGATTCAAAGTCTATGCTTATAATTTTCAAGGTTACATTTCTTATAAAAGAACAAAAGCGATTCATTATTCTGTCATGATTCCTAAAAATAGATTGTTATCTAAATACATCTCAATTCTAAGAAATCAACTTTCAAGAACAAAGGCGATCCATTGTTATAGCCACCGCTTCAAAGTCTATGCTTGCAATTTTCAAGGTTACACATCTGAGAAATGAACAAGTTTGACTCCTTAACATTATTTCCCTAGATGGATAGGGTGGGGTATAACCATAGAAATTGTTTGCATCAGAGGTCTTTTACATGAAATAATACACTTAAAATAATACCGTTTTATTGTAAATATTACAAACTTTTCCCCTTTACTTGTAACCCCTATCAGTACACACGTTTCATAAACCTTTTACTGATATTGTCTTACATAGTTATTGTATAAAAAGTGTACATTCGTCAAAGCACAGTTACAGGTGGTTTATGTATGAAAGACACAAGTTGTTTTCATTTTGGGTAAAGCTGGTTGCTCTTCAATTTCTATAACTGACTGTCTAAATATTTTTCGAATGTAATCCGATTTTCTCTCCCTCTAACGTACACATCATCTGTTACAGATTACCGTTAAAATTCTACATCTAAGACGTGCTAAGGAAATGGTGGTTTGAACACAAAATGAGCAGCTTGATTTCCATTGTATATTGCTAGCTCTTTGGGTGTAAATACATGTTTTTCCCTGTACATCAACTATTACAATCATCGTCTCTGTAACTACTTATGAGTACTCTTAAAACATTTGCACAGTTCTCAAAACACAATTTCAGAGAACTCATGTGTAGTTTAATTAAACCGCACAATTCGACGCATAAGTTTTCCTTTTGTGCAAGTGTCAGGCATCTATTTATAACTTTAACTAATATCTAATTGCTCTTCACAGCACTTTAGGTTTACCGTAAAATTATTCATGCACTCTTCTTATATAGATCCACCAGTTGCATTCGGGGTTGAAATAAGATCGGATAAGATCGGACAGGATTGGGACCTTGAAAATTATTTCTCTGAATTGTAATTTAAAGCAAATGGTGGAGGTAGCTGGTGAAATCCACGTCTCTTGAAAAAGACCACCATATTCACAACACTGTATTTTTTAATCAACATATAGTTACTGCAGCGGTATGAAGTATCCGGCAGTGAACCTCCAGATCGTTCCAGGAGTGATTTTATTGCTGCTTGCATGACTTTTCCACAACTGCACTACCACTAAACACTATTTTCGAAATGAGCACGTTTACATATGGTTGGATGCACTAAATGTTATGTTTATCGTCTTTCCGACTGCACCCAGACTACTCATGAATACATCCTTTGTCTTTAGCATCGTTTTAAATTCCTCAATTCGATTTTCTTCTCTGAAATACTCGTAAAAGCGTTGAGATAAAACACATTTAAACTCCTCTGTTTCTCACACTGCACGTTCACCATACTTCGTATTGATTACTGTGACATTAACAACTTTATATTTTTTTATATTTTATATTTTTTCGGTCACATGCATTTTTATAGAGTTTGCAATAGGTGCTTTGGTTTAACCCCCCATGTTTAATAACTTACTAACCGACTGATCTCAACTCACTGCGACTTATATGTGCTTGAAGCATCGGATTGAACAATGGATCGCCTTTGTTCTTGATTTCTCAGAATTGAGGTGGGGGTAGCTGGATAACAATCTATTTTTAGAAATTATAACTCGACCAGAACAATGAATCGCCTTTGTTTTGGGAAACGGTGCCCCTGTTTTAGGAAACGGCTACCGGTTATGGGAAACGTCTATCTGTATTTGGGGAACGGAACCACTTGAGGGCACTTTGCTGGGGGGGTGGGGCGTGACCATAGTAAACTTCCAAGAATTGCTTGATGACCTTGAAACATGCATAGACAACAATGATTGAGACAGAGCTCAATGAACTTCCTGAGGGGCGTGACCAATTAACGCTCTGCCAGAGAATTGATTGGTACCCTGGCTTTGAAGACTAGGGCCTTTAGTTTTACGTAGGCAGTGATGACCTTGGAAACCACGTACGTAAACGTAGAGGAATAGGTGCAGATAATGTGTGGGATAACCTACAATTGACGTGGACAATCTGCTTCAATGACCTTGAAAAACAATCTAGTAACTTTTCTAATGACTTTTTCGAATCTAGTTACTTCAATGGCCTTGAGGAATAATGCACGGAGCGTGTGACCTAGAAGCAATGTGACCTTGAAGCGAGGACCTTGAAGAGACTCAGCAGAGCTACCAACCTTTCCTACCACGTGGCCTTGGATCGGCGAACTTGAAGAGTCTCAGCAGGGTTACCAACCTTTCCTGCCACGTGGCCTTGAATCGGTGACCTTGAAGAGACAGGGTTACCAACCTACCAAGTGGCCTTGAATCGGTGACCTTGAAATAGGCAATGTTACCAACCTAGAAATCTAGTGGCTTTTCTGGTGACTTTTTCCAAATCTGGTGACAAATCTAGTGACAAAAGTGGATCAGAAGTGCCATAGCATATCTACTCTTAATGAATCATCCTATATACAGGGTTATTCACGCTATTCGATACGGAGTATTATAGCTAAAGTATTTGATTAAAAAAAAATTAATTTTATGAAGGGATAGGTACCTATTGGCGCTACATTTTAAAATTATTTATATGTTATACAGGGTGTGCCAAAAACACGAAAAGTATCAAAGTTGCTATCTTTTAAATACCCCTGTATATTATTTTATTTTCAGTTTCTATGATGAAAAATGATGTATTAAATTTGACGGTCAATAATTACAATTTTTAAACGGTGGTAACTTATTTAATTTAATTAGCACAACCTGTATTTTATGGCAACAGCAGATGTACAATTTAATTGTCTATCGAGTAGTATTACAAATTCTTATGGCTAACTTTTTTCAAGTAAAATGCACATTCTGTTTGTGCAAACTGAGTTCAAGAAATATGTAAATTATCAAGTCACCTTGTCGCTTTGACACTTCGTTACTATTGACTGATAGCGGTTGTCAGGTATTTACAAAAGTTTTTAATTGTAATAAGCGCATCTAGTAATGGTAGCAGTATTTTTTGATATTTGTATTATTAGTCTATTTTTAAGAATGGTAGTTTATCCGAAAGAAGAACGCATCGACATGTTTTTTATTCTCGGAGAATCTCCGCAAAACTGCCTCCTGGCATCATGAATTTATGCTGAGAGATTTCCCAACAGAAACTATCCAAACAAAGCAGCATTCGAAAGACTGTTGAATCAATTTAGGAAAACTGGAAGTGTCCTGTATAAAAAAAAAACCCACTACAAGCAAACCAGTGACAGAAAACGGAGAGGCTCAGTTTGAATTTGTAACCGAAAATCCCCATATTAGTCATTAGCCAAGCAAGTGTGTCAAGAATTCTTAAGAGATATAATTGTCATCCTTATAAAATACAGCTTCATCAAGACCTCTGAAAAAAGATTATGGGAAACGAGTTGAATTTTGTATGTGGTTATTAGATAAAGTGACAGAAAATGAAAACTTTTTTAATTCTGTTCCGTTTACTGATGAATGTACATTTCATAACAACGGAACCGTTAACATACAAAACTTCCACTATTATTCTGATTCCAATCCGCATCAATTTAGGATTATTCATAATCAACATAGATGGTCAGTGGAAGTGTGGGGCGGAGTGATAGGTCAATATTTAATTGGTTCTTATTTTTTCCAAGAAATCAGTTTCCAACCTTATTACAAGACATTCCCTTAAACTGTCAGGGTATTTTAAACACCCTGTATACGTAGTGGGTAATTTTGTTTGTAATTCTATGCACTTAGTTAGATTCCGTATATACATATTTTTTGTTGTTGTCAAGTTGAGTTTTATAGATAAATTTGTGTTACGTGTGTTGCGACCTTTAGGGATGATGTGTGTGTGGCGAGCTTTAGTTTGTTCTGTTTGTGAATTATTATTCCGTAATTTAGATTGTTTTCCTTATTATTCCCCGTTTATTGAATGTTGAGTAGCGTTTATTTGTAAATAGTTGTATATAAGTTTAAATAACGTTCATTTCGTTTGATTTCCTTAAGATTTAATGGAAAGTTTTTTAAAAATTACGTAATTTAAAGAAAGAGTGTAGATTTAAATGCATATGATGTCATGTTGGCGACATAAAGACGCTTAATTATAGTGGTTCAGATTAATATTGAGTATGTTGGTTTTGAATCGTAGAGGAAGAATGTGGGACTAATTGCTTGCACTTTAACGAAAATATAGGGATACGTTTCACGTCGAGTTTGCTGATATTGAAAATTTTGAAAACTATCGAGCCCTTACGATTGAAAACGAAGTTTGTGTTGGGGATACCTTATCTTCTCCTTCCGTTTTTGAATTGGTGGAACTAAATTAGATGAGATTTTTTTGAGTGGTGGGATTCAAAAATCCAAGATGGATTTTTGGTAATAATTTGATTGATTCTGAAACTGATCGCGCTCCCGAGTAGTAATACGGCGACGCTTGTTGTTACGCTTTAAGGGGTGGTTTAGAACGTTGATATATGGGACCTTCTGAAGAAAACCTGTACAAGGGATTTTAATTAAATAGTTCAATCACCAAAGGATTATACCTAGTGCCGATTTCGATTTAACGTCATCAAGTCACCTAGAGATTATCGTCGTGTTATATTAGTGCTTCGGTGAACTCATTGGTTTATATCGCTTTTGCAGATTTTAAAATTAGCGTTCTTGAAGTGCCACTTATTTGCCGTACAAAGCGTGTTGAAATATAAAGAAACTTTCGCTGTATATTAAAATTATCGTTATTTAAATCAAGTTAATAACCTTTTGGATTGTTAATGTGAATAAAACTATTTGAAAGATAAAAGTTAACAAGCAAGTTGAGCGCACAAATTATTATTTTAAAAGAAGTTTTTAATTAACGCAGTAACATTTTACCGAAATTCAATTAAGGAATTGTTTGAGTACAAAGAACATTAGTCAACATTTTCATTCATTTGTCAGAGCAGGAAGATTACATTTCCGTCATAGCAGTCTTTGGTCATCATTTTCAATTGTTGTAACACAGAGGAGGTGTTAATTTAGACATTAAGGTAATATAATATTGTTTTTTTTTTATTGAATGTTTTCAAGATTTCCTGCGTGTGTATCTCGAATTATTTTATTTGTTAACGAAGGTTTGAAAGCGGAGTCGTTTACCTTTTAATTTAAGTTGTTGTTCTAATTTAGTTATTGACATTAATCATAATTCTAACGCTCCGCCTTCACACTTTTTATTTTAGTAGTAAAGGGCAATTGGCCCTGTAGTAGTGTGGGTAAATAATCCACGAAATATATATATATATATATATATATATATATATATATATATAGTATATATATATATATATATATATATATATATATATATATATATATATATATATATATATATATATATATATATATATATATATATATATATATATATATATATATATAAACAATTTAGAACGGCGTTACGCAGAATTCTGATCAGACATCCTGTCGCCCATTAAGCATTTGTATTTTTTTTGTTTATACGCATTATCGTATGGTTATATTTATCTTATTTTTTTATTTTATTATAGCTTTGTTAGGTTTTATAACTGTGTTTTAATTCTGTGGAAACCCTTTTGTGTTACATAAAAGTTTTTTTGGAAATTGCAAGTTTTCCAGTAATGTAGAGGCGTAAAATTTTAACGTAACGAAGTTAGTTTTTTTATTATTGAGTAATAGCGTTAACGATATTTAGTGTTTTATTTGATTTTTTTAGTTGAGTATTAATTCATTTAGAGTGCATTCAACAAAGGTTTTTTTTGTTTTGTTTTGATTATTAGTTAATGCCTAATTATTTACACTGAGGTGTAGTAACGTAACGTAAATTTATTGAGTGTTTATCACGCTTTTATTTGACAGGCGTGTAGTGCTATTTTGAAGCCCTATTTCAGGTGGTTTGCTGAGTTGCTGTCCAGCACACCTGGAATTGATTGCGGATAGGTAAGCGTATGTTTTTTTGTATGTTTAGACACGCTATGTACTCGTAATTTTGGCACGACGACCCTTATTTTGACTACCAAACATTCTGGCGCCCAAAAAACCGACTGATTACGTCTTCATGCCCTATTTTGACTTACGTACGATTTACTATTCTGAATGTGCAAAATTTAGCAACATCATACCCACACCCAAAACGCTGATTAGTCGGGGCAAAAAGGCCAATTTATCTGTAATCCCGTTCTACCACCCGTTTATACCGTTACAAAACATAAGAAAAACGATGTGGCTTCAAATGGACGGAGCTCTGCCACATTTTCATCACGTGGTCCGGGAACGTTTAAATCAGCATTACTAAAATCGATGGATTGAAGGAAATGGATCTCAACATTGGCACCAAGGTCACCCGACTTAGCAGCAATGGATTTTTTTATGGAGATATGTAAAAGGAATGGTTTATAACACACCTCCAACAACACCAGATGATCTGAAACAGCGAATAAAAGAAAATTTCCAAACTGTAAGCCCACGTATGTTGGAAAATGTTGCGGAAAATGTTAAAAAGAGAATATGTTTGCGTTTAGAGACAGCCGGTCGTCATTTTGAACATTTGATTAAGTGATTTTTATGTACTACTATTCTTTTATTTTAGGTAAACTACCAAACTACTATTACCAACATAATAATTTAGAATAGGTTGTAGAACTTGAAGACTGCTTCAATTAATTCTGTTTGTCAAAGCGCCCCCAACAGGTTGACCTATTTAAATTAAATAAGTTACTACCGTTTAAAGATTGTAATTATTGACCCTTAATTTTAAGACACCTTGTATAAGTTAGTAAATATTTCACACGGACGACATAAAATTTGATCGATTAGTAGACTCCAGTCTTAATTTGGTTGAAATAAAAAATACTCGTACAAGTTGAGAAATTAAGCATTGAATTTGTTACTACATTTTCACAAAATATTAAATATTTCAAGAATCATAAGGTTTAGGTAGGTTAAGCTTTAATAAAACTAAATTTTGATAATAAAATAATATACAGGGTGTTCCATTTAAAAAATAGCAACTTTGATACTTTTCGTGTTTTTTGACACATCCTGTATAACATGAAAATAATTTTAAAATGTAGCATCAATAGGTCCCTATCCATTAATAGAATAAAACTTTTTTAAAATCAAATACGTTAGCTATAATACTTCGTGTCGAATAGTGTGAATATACATATATATATATATATATATATATATATATATATATATATATATATATATATATATATATATATATATATATATATATATTATATATATATATATATATATATATATATAAAAGCAATAATCGATCCACTAAAAAAATTGATGAAGTTTGCTCATTAATAAATTTGTTATTTTAAATTCGATTTGATTATTTTTTTTTCATATTGTAGGTAAATGTATATATATAATCTAGCAGGTTTTGAATTTTAAGTAAATTGAGCGTACGTTATTTTATACAGGGTGGCACGAAGTGTATTTTTTTACTCCAAAAACCACATGTGGAGTGTCAGAGTTGTTCCACCTTGTAATTTCTTATTTTTTTATCAAGACACATCATTTCTTTACAATTTCTTTTCTTATTTATTACAATAGCTTAATTTTTGTAAAAGATACAAGGGTTTAAGAAAAACGTTACATTTTTCCTATGGTGATAACAATAAGTTTACCAGGTCTCCTGACACACAGTCCAATATCAAAAAGCCGCCTTCTTATTGTTCTATCACTTACTTGAACTTGGCTTACGTCCCCTAATTTGTTTTTCATTTGCACAGAAGTAACTTTCTGTCCCTCAAAACATTTAGCGTTATAAAGCGATTATCTCGCTCACTAGTACATTTTTTCGAATTCCTGCGAATACACCAAATTCAGCTCTTTGAACTTTACATCTTGAAACTTCCAACACTCTGGCCACATAATACTGTGACCTACCATCCTGAACCAAACCAATAGCTCTCGCTGCGTCGCTCGGTTACAGAAAGATCAATATTTTAAATTACTATTCGACAAGAAACCTGTTCAAAAATTTAATTGACAAATTTTAGATTTCACAACTGAAAGTAACTCCATAGCACTCTATGCAAACACGTTAAATGCATAAACTTATTGTTATTGCCATTGGAAAAATGTAAAAATGTAATGTTTTTCTTAAACCCTTGTATCTTTTACAAAAATTAAGCTATTGTAATAAATAAAACAATAAATTGTGAAGCAACGATGTGTCTTAATAAAAAACTAAGAAATTACAAGGTGGAACAACTCTGACACCCCATATGTGGTTTTACAGTTAGAGTAAAAAAACACAATTTGTGTCACCCTGTATAAAATGGCGTACGCCCAATTTTCTTAAAATTCAAAACGTGCTAGATTTCATATAAATTTATCTACAATATGAAAAAAAAATCAAATCGAATTTAAAATAAGAAATTTATTAATGAGCAAACTTCATTAACTTTTTGAGTGGATCGATTATTTTGCCCGTGGATGTACCTACAGGGTGTAACTAAAGCGGTGGGCTGGATATATATTTTCGGATTCTATTTGTAAAAATAAACAAAAAATATCTTTAGGAAAAATGGCAACTTCTCCTTCGTTCCCCTCCTGCCCCCCATTTTGTTTTTTTATAAAAAAAGTTATATCTAAAGATCGCGTTAAAGAATCACATCAATGTCTGGGAAGAGTCTTAGTAATACAGTCCTAAAATTAGCAAAAAATTAGACCCTAATTCCTTCGAAAATTACAAAATAGCGGCCATATTTATTTTTCACTTCTTTATATATCCATAAGTGCTCGTTTTATCAAAATGTATATTATATGCTAAAATATCAAGCTTTTTATTTCGAAAAATGTCATTTTTATTTGTTAAAATCGGTTAACAAGTATACGATTTATGGCAATAAACCTGTGATAATCTTAGGTTAATTGTTGTAGCTGTTGGTGTATTTTTTCTATCAAAATTAACAGTTATAAATTATAAGAGATGTTTAAAATGTCCACCATTAGATATTACACAAGTATACAATTTTTTTTAGAGATCTTCTTACACTTTCAAACATTTCGAGAGTATTCCTAATTTCTTGATATCCATTTTGTATTCTCTGCTCAAGATCCTCAATGCTTTGTACTAGTTGAATAAACAATTTGTTTCAAATGGCCCCACAAGTCAAGTGATCGAGCAGGCCAGGGTCTGGCCATCTGCGGTCTATCCATTTTTCATGGAAAGTTCCTCTTATCTGAAACCAACTGGCTGAAATGTGCTGGAGCTCCATCATGTTGAAACCACATGTTTCCCCTTAAATATAGTGGCGAAGTCTAGCTTAAAGAAGAAAAAGACACAGACATTTCGTTGCATACATCGCAATGTTGAAGATGCAGTTCACACTTTAGAAAACGTACTACTGACTGTAATTTGGCTAAAGATAATCTCAGAAAGATGAGTGCGGTACAGCTTCTGAAAACAAGGAAGAAGATTTAAAGGCACGTATAGTATTTCTGGAGTCGTGCTGAAAACAACTAATTTAAGAGTAATCTCATATCTATGTAATAATAGTAGTGGTAAGCAAAGATTGTATATTATCCTTTGCACGTATTTAAAGTGTAACCACTGTCGAGTGTGCATTATTATTATAACGTATTCTCCTGTTCATCAGCCAACATCAGCTGACATTAGAGATTTTACTGACTTATTACTAAACTATTACAATATAACCGTTCAAGATGATGAAGACGATGAAGTGGATGAGGTGAATGTATCGCAAATTCAAGATGATGGTGATGATTTACAGAAGAGCGATGAGGTAGAAAAGAAGGATGCATCTCAAAACCATGATGATAGCGACGAACCACGGTCGAAGAAGAAGAAGACCGATAAAAATGTAATTAAATAAATGACGTATTGTCTTCAAAAGTATATTTTCAAACGCTGTTTTCCTTCAATTTTTGATTAATAATCTTGTTTCCCGAAGGGACGTTCGGACCTGTTGATATATCTAAAACCCTTTTTTGTTAGAGGTATTTCCGCTAAGTAAGGTCTTGTGTGTAAAATAGAAGCCATAACAGTTATAAATTTTATAATATTTATATGATAATACCAACGAGCTCTTAATTAATTACTGATTTGTTATATTTGTTATTGTATAAGTGTTTAGGTAGTTCAGCATTTTAAATAACGACGTTCAGCCTTGTTTATAAATCTAGAGCCGTTTATGTGAGAGGTATTTTTGTTAGGATAGTCCCTGCATATAAAATAACATAGCGATCCGACCGCGAGTTTGGTTATATTTATTATTGTATAGACAATTTACTAATTTAAATGTAAAACATATTTTTTTATCATTGTATGCAAAACGTGACAATACACTATTGTCACGTTTTGCATACAATGATAAAAAAATATGTTTTACATTTAAATTACTAAATTGTCTATACAATAATAAATATAACCAAACTCGCGGTCGGATCGCTAATATGATGTAGTTTTTTTCTGAAGACTGGTTTTTTGCACGCTGTAGGTTAAATCAGGGTGTTATTTTTTTGAATTGAGAGCTGGCTTTGCAAGATGTAAGTTAAATCAATTTGGTATTTTTTATTGCGGCTGGTTTTAGCAAGCTGTACATTAAACCAAATCAGTATTTTTGAACTGTGAACTGGTTTTCGCAAGCTGTAAGTTATGATTTCATTGATTGAGATTTATTTGGTTGATTGATGGAGATTGATCTGATTACATTATTTGATTAACCTGACTTGATTAATTGATTTGTATGAGAAAGAAACGAGAGAGAGGGGGGAGGAACGATTGAAGCCTTGATTCAATGGAACTGCTCACGGGTATGAATTTGTGGCGCATAAACCAATTCCTTCAGTCTTCCCCATACGTGAAAATCTAAAGGCTTTAAATCCGGGCTTCTAGCCGGCCACGCAATTGGTCTTTGCCTACCTATCTGCCGGTTTGGAAACCATTCATTCAACAATACATGAACATTTAGGCAATAATGTGTTGGACAACCGTAGTGTTGGAAAATTACATGCCTGTCAATGAAGGGTATATCATTCTAAAATTCTACCATGTGGTTTTTCCTAAATTATTCATATCCTTCCCCTGTCAAAACGTTAGGAAGAAAATATAGACCTTTCAATTTATTACTTATTGCACCCATCCAAACATTTACACTAAATTTCCTGTGCGCAGATTTTTCTTTCTTTAAATGTGAATTTACATCAGACTGTGAATGTAAACTATGTAAGTTAGTGATACCGTTTCTACCGAATCTCGTTTCGTCTGTCCATAAAATTCTAGATACGAATCTAGCATCCTCCCTGTCAGCATTTAAGATAAAATAACAAAATTGAAGTCTCCTGGCAAAATAGTTCTCTTCTAACACTTGAACTCGAGTATAATGATGTCGGTGTAAGCCATTCTGTCTCAACACAGACCAAACCTTTTTTGGGAGGTCCCAAGATCACTGGCAGCTTTGCAGGTACCATTGTGGGAGTATCGTTTACCGTTTGTAATATTGCTTCATACAGGTCTCGAGTCCCCGGTGAATTTTTTTCATAGCTACTCAATTTGGAAATTTTCATCACCTGTGGAAAATTCAAATGACAAGTGTGTCAAGTAATAACAAATAGAGCTCGAGCTTGTATAGGAGACGATGGTCATCATTTTGAACACAAAATGTAAAATTATTGAATACAATTCTCAGTTCTATTGAATTAAGGCTTCAATGATTTATTATTCTCAATTTAGAATTTTAGAGAGGTAGCTCGGTTGAAAAGTTTTTCTGGTGGAACTATCGAACGAATTTTGACAAAAATGGTTTTATTGGAAAATTAAAACATTGAGCTAATTTTTTAGACTATTTTAACATTATGGTTTAAAAGTTATATATAAACAATAGAAAATTTGAAAACGATTTTTAAGTGAAATACATATTCCACTATTGAAAACTGGACTTAAATTACTATTTAAAGTCTCAAATATCTCGAAAACCGTTGATCTTTGGATATGGGTCAATCGATCACAAATGAGCCATACTAACATCTTGATTTGTAATCACCATAAATGGTAGAAAGTAGCCGATAAATCCGTAAAACTGATGTTTTGAATTTCTGTTTGGAATATTTGGTTAACTAACTATCGGGGTTAAATTTGTGTGCTACTGTTAAGGCATTTATATTTGTAAGTGTCTTGTCAGTATTAAATAAATGCTAATTTCCGTTGAAAACAAACGTCAATGAGACGGAGGACTCAGTTGTCCGGTTCCTTGTAGTTCACAGAAAGCAAGGAGACTTTACTACTGTTAGTCACTTTCTACTCAGTAAAGAGTTGTATCTTAAAGTAGGTGTCTAGTAAATAATCCAAACGTTTAATTAGTTACAGTGTTTTCACCGTTCTAAATACACCAAAGGGGGTTCTAATAGAGCAAGGAGTGTTAGATGTATAAGAAAAAGAGGGAGAATGAAAGATTTCCCAAATCATGTACTGACTTTCAATGTACGAGGATTGCCAAGAAATATACTGGCATCGTTCTACGCATTACAAGTACGTCCGTATATCCCAAATCCATCGAGGTGATTTAATTCCCAAAAAATTGGATACTCTGTAATTTATCTAAATACGGCCAAAAATGTGTGCGAAAAGACTCCTCGCACGGATACACAATACGCGAGTTGCTCATTGAGTGACGCAATTGCAAACGCCGCACAAAATAATATTAAGGTATTACGTGGCATTCCAACATGAAATGAAAATCCAGCATGCCAAAGTATTATACACACTATCGTACCCGGAAACAAAAAGGAAGGTGGTATATTAGTAACACCTACCAGTATATACCCTCACATAACCTCAGTTTCAACGTATTTATCACTGTAAAATGTTGTACCTGAATTTAGAAAAGTCATCAAGGAGATGAGTCAATTAATAAACATTTTTCTTGAGAAAAACTCAATCTAGTCACTCCAGCGTTACCACTCCTGGTGATGATGATAGATACGAGGCAAGAAAACAAGACAAAGGTATGACCAAAAGGCAAACCGAGAATATATATATATATATATATATATATATATATATATACTAGTGGAGTGGAAAAAAAACTAAAAACCAAAATTCCCAATTATTTTTTTATTATATGTGTATGGTGTAGTTCAAAAATAATCCTACACATATATGTTTCGGTTTATTAAATGATTAGACCATCATCATAAAAAAATAATTGAGAATTTTGGTTTTGAGTTTTTCTTCAACTCCATAACTACTTCTCAATTTTTGAGCTATGGATCTATCTCATTAATGTATACTTATTTATCTGAGACAGACAACACACAAAATTTTTTAATTCGGTGGAACTGTAGAGACATTTTGATATGCCGGTATAAAGATGCTTGAACAGGAACTAGGTCTAATGATTGTTTACAATATAAACATTCAAGTCTGGTCACCCATTTTCATTAAGGGGATATAGCACTAACGTAGGGATTTTACTGGTAAAAAGAGGACATGCGGCTATCATAAGTACGAGCAGAAATAATGTGCAACTTGAAAAAGTAACATTAGCTATTACCCTACAACCTGTTGTCATAAGGGAAACAGCTACTAAGATGACGGTCTGCAATACTTACCTTCCCGGTGCCCATTGGGAAATCGATGATGAAGAGTTAATAAAAGAACTACCTACACCATTTGTCTTAGTTGGAGTCTTTAATGTGCACATTACTTTATGGGGATTAAAAAAAATGATGCAAAAGGACCTTTGATAGACTGGTTAAACTCAGTCGCAATAGTTCTACTCAGTTCGGGAGCACCTACTTACCACAATGCTTAATTAAGGACGTTTGATGCATTAGACCTAACGTTTTCTCACACGTACTAGATCCACGCCTTAAATGGCGAATCTCGATGATCTTAATAGCAATGATTATGTTCTAATTACAATAGACGTTTCTACTCAAATCAAAACCGTTGTTTAATGATACAAGGCTGCGAAGGTAATGGGGCCCTTGTTTCGTGAGAGTCTTATAATGCCATGAAAAGTTAGTGTAGCAGCATTTACCAACAAGATGTTGGCTGCAGCTGCTGCAAACCTCCTTAGATAAGGTAATAAGTACGTAAAGCGCCCTACATCGTGGTGGAATCCTGACCTCAATGAGGCTGTTAGAAATAAAAAAGCAGTTTTTAAGAAATATTGTCGATACCCAACGATGTAAAATCACACTGCCATTAAAATAGCAAGAACCGTCCGGCTGTCAACTACCCTGCAAAGTAAACACCTTAAGTTCCATGGTCATGACAACGCAACGTCTGAAATAAACGCCACCTGGAAAAAATTAAAGCAATCAATGATACCTAACGGCCACACACTACCAGACTCCTGATAATCTCGTTATCCAAGATCCAACACAGATTGCAAATATGTTGGCTACTCAGTTCCCAACTGTCACTAGCTTTGATGATTATCATCCCGAATGCTATGCAACGAAAAAGGAAAGATAAGTCATCGTTTTGCACTGATAGACACGAAGAATACAACTTACCTTACACCACTGAAGGGCTAGACCACGCTATGATAAACTGCAGAAAGACAGCTCCGGGATTAGATAAAATCTGCGAAGATATGCTAACTTGATTTAATAGTTTAATTCAAAACAATACTATTAGATCTGTGTCATGTTTTATGTATGAGGGTACTTGCTCTGTAGAATGAAACGACGCCATTGTAATACACAACAAAAAGACATTACTTCCGGTAATCTATCGCCCGATCGGCTTAAGCTGTTGTATGGGTATACCTGTTGGAAAGGATGGTAAAGAGCAGAGATAAATTCTTAGAAACCACAGAGTAGAATTAATAAACTTAAATAAATTTATTCCTTTTGACGTTAGTATATCACTCCATAACAATGAAAAGAGTTGGACTTACGTTTATTTGGGTTACCAGTCGCGTTGGAATTCCAGATAACGGTCTAGTGGATACAGCAATAAAAAGAGTGATCTCACACCTACAAGTGCACGTGAATCAGCTTGATCTAATGGATTTGAGAAGATATCTATAAAATAAAAGTATTAAGAATTGGTAACAAAAATGGACATTACCAAATACACCCCTTAATCTTCAGGTTGACAAGTTATTCTAGTTGAGTAATACTCCTAGAGAAGTTGACTTAAAAATTCATCGTATCAGAATAGGTCACACAAAACTGTCGCATCAGCACCTACTTAAAGGTGACATAACCTAAATGTGGAAACGATGGCAGGTAACCCTTGCAGTAAGACATATAATGCAAACATGCCCAAGTTACCGTATACAAGGGCGAAAATATAGTTCAAAGGCCGACTAAGTACTAAGTCTGTGCAATGTTGTGAATGTACTGAACACACTCAACTTTATAAAGGAAATAGTTGTATATGACCAAATTTAAATCACACCGCATGTCTGTCTCTTACTAATGTTAAAGAGGTTATGACTGTACCAGTTAAACCCTACAAATAATCATGGATGCCGTTCTTGTATCTAACGAAACACTTTTTTAATTTCAGTTATATTATAGCATTGATAAATATCACAAACATCAATATTATTATTAAGGTTTTTACATATAACCAATGTAGAAGATTTACGTATAAGGATAGTATTTTCAATAGAACAGTTAAATTGCAGTTGATTTCTTCGGAAAGTTTTTAGTGAATTTACAAAGTAATTCAACATAGCTACGTTTATTTCGCATCGTTGGCGTCTTCTTCCATGATGGAACTTTCGACGCGGCAAAGAAACGCACGAAATACTCAATTGGGATAGGTGAATTTTGATTTTAGCGCGAATTTATTGTGACGTATTGGCAACATTTCGAGCAGAAGGTATATAAGCGAGTGTCAAATTTGAGGAGTTAGTTGTTGGTTAGTCAGATGATTAGAGGTTTTGAGTAAAGGTCGCGCGTGTGATAACCATGAAATGGTTAGTGTCGGAGTTTATTTGTGAAAATTATAGTTTAGCAGAGCATGTATAGCGACTGCATTAACCCATAAGGGGATAAATCGTATAGACATTCATAAATAAATAATTTAATGTATTAAGTTGAAGGAAAACCTTAGTGATTTTCTTCAAGAAATAAAATGTGCTTAGGCAGATTAGAAGTTAACACAGCAAATATTTTGTTATTAGTGTTCAATGGTGGGACGCGTGACCTAATATTATTATGAAGAAAACCGATGGTAACCGTTTAAGTATCCGAAACAAAAGTTTGTAAAATTTAGTTAAGTTATTGGTGATCATCATTGACATCGATTGTGTGCAATCGTTAGCAATGCCAAATTGATTGTATAAAAGCAAATAAGAGCTTTAATGTGTATATGGAAGTAACCATTTTTCTATTGTGGTAAACGTTTTGAAGGGCAAACATCACAGTACAAGGTGACGTGATGTTAGGCTAAAGAGCCCCTAAACATGGTATGCGAGTGAACAAACCATGGACACTGCGTTAGTGAGTACTACAGCCGAGTGCGTAGGGCGAATACGGATATCTCTTGTGTTTATGCATAGTGCATCTAAGAATTTTAAAAGGATTACCGAAAGCAGATCATATGGACTACAACTACCGCATCGAAAAAGGATTAATTACTGTAATACGTAAGAATTAGCTTTAAATTTTATTGAACCAAGACAAGTACGATTATCTTTTGTTGTTTTTAGTTTTAGCAATTGAGTAAATTTAGTCTTAACGTATTTATGTGTGTTTGGTGTTTTTTTTTAAACGACGTCGTTGTATATTTACATGCGGAATTTGTCAATGTATATCCACTGTTTAATTTATTTTGTCGTTGATTTGTGTCAATTGTGTGCCTAACTGGTTACACCTTCTGATAAGTGAAATTAGTCTTTACATATTTTCGAATTTAAGGATCAATTGGAAATTGCGTAATGTGCCAGATCGATCACAAAATTTCATTTTAGCTTTCAAATATTAATGCAGAACACTACTAATAAAGTACTTATTATTTTTTCTTTATTCAGCATAAATTACAGTTTTTAAGTATTAAAGTTTAAACGGATTAATGAATGTCTAAATACGATTTGTAAGATAAAGTATTAATAAAATATAAAGATATTATCGATGATACGAGCACTAATCGCTCTATGTTTCAATTATTCAGCAAACAACAAACATTCTGTTGAGATAACAATTCATTGTTAAACCGATTTCGTTATTTTATTTAGAATTTTCTAAATTGGTAATATTTATTTAATTCAAATTTTTAGTTAGAAGTATAAATTTACAGGTATACTAGGAATGCTTAAAACGTATTCAAGTTAAAGTTTTACGATTTGGGAATTTTCATTTGTACAGGGTATGCTTAATAAGTTTCTCAAGTTTTTGGATCAATTTATTTTCAAGTGTGATTGAATTTGAATGGTGAATGATTTTACTGAGTAGGTTGCAATTCTGCCTTCCACAGCCAGATAGGATTAATTTACCATCCCACCTAAGACTATTTATTTTAGCAAAATTTAGGATTGTGGTGGCGCCTAGACAATTTTTCTCGGACTGAGCTTTGTGAGTTGTAGATTAATGGTAAGTGTAAGGTGTTTGAACTACTTTTCAATCTTTTTACTCCTTTTATCGATCACGCCCATTTCCACTGTAACTGGCATGGCAACCCGCTTATTTCGGCATACACGACAACTAGTGCGGTTTGGATGTGTAACTACAGTTATATAAGAAATATTTATTATTGGCATATTTTTACGTTTGTTCCGACGCTCCATTGACATTTAAATAACGTAAGTATATTCTGATAAAATATTTATTGAAAGCATTAATAATATGCATAGGATTATGAAGCTGTACATTGTTGTTGTTAACCACTTTCCTTGGTATCCAAGTAGTACCTTTCTTAGAATGAAAATATGACCAAAAACTATTGGAATTATTGGCAATCTTTTGTTACATATTACGAAGATAATCACCATATGCAGCAGAAGATTGTGATTTAATAATTGCTTACAGTTTAGTAAAATCATCATAAGCAGATTCAGATTTAGTGATGCTGAAGTGTAGCAATTTGTTAAGAAAAAGCTACAATCACTTGTCATCATAAAAGAAATATTTTTATCCAATGTATCCATTGCGAGGCGCACGACCTATGAGCTAGTTTCAAACCGAGACGTTGTTCTACATATTGGTAGTACACCGTTGGACCCGATTTCACAGTTGTTGAGTTCAAACGAGCCATATTCCTTTCTCTAGCGGGAAGAACCTAATATTATCATTCAATATCAATATTTTACTACTTTAAGATTTTTTACTTAGTATATTTGTTTATTTGCATATTATGATTGTTTCTTCTTCATTCAAGGCTTGTGAAAATGCAAAGTTACCGTTGTAGGAGGATAATCTCGATGTTAATGTAGAACAAATTTAATTTTACCGTTATATTGAATGGATATTGTAGATGGTTCTGGTTTATGCACTGTTCCTAACAAATTTTTCGCTAAGCATATTTGCCACCACGTCCTTTGACATCTTCAATAAATTACTTATAGGTTTAGCTGGGTGGTTTCGGGGTTTCGTGCGTAATTTTGCTACTTTGTCCGCTCTTAACACAGATTTAACCAAGGGTCGTATAAAAAAAACAAATTAAACAATTAAAGCAACCATTAGTTTGTTCACCTGTTGATGTTAGTCGAAACCTTTCCACATCATTTAAAATTTATTGTGATGCTTCTGAAGTGGAAGTTGGTGTTGTGTTGTTGTAGGGAGATGAAAAATTTCTTGTTTCTGATGCACTCTCTCGAGCGCTTCTCAACATTTCTTTAATTGAATTTGAACCTCATTATTTGGATTTATGATATAAATAAATGGTTAGTAAAATTACATCTGATCCTGATTCATACCCCGATTGAAGAGTATAGGGTCACGTTTTATTTAAACGATTTTAAAATGATCAGATTTTACCTCTGCTCTGGTTCGATGAAAACAAATAATTCCCCGTTCCCAAAGATCATCACTTATAAAGGAACACCATGATACTACACTTCTGCTCATTTAGGTACTTTCAAAACTTATTTAAAACTTAAAGAATTATTATTAGTCTAAAATACGTCCTTGTTATGTGCGTAACTGTAAAACTTGCTTCAAAATCATTTTAAGGGTGTCGCTATGGTTTTATGGGGAGCCCTAAGAAAAGGGAGTTTCCTTTTCAGTACATATCAGTGGACATTATGGGGGTATGTCTTCGTTGTACTAGAGAAAAGTTAATTTTTGGAAAACAATGTTTTTTTTTTTGGCGTTCCGCAAGTAATAATAGAAAATGGACTACAATTCACCTATTCTACTTTTAGTAAATTATAGTGTCTCAAATTTGGAGTAATACCTCCTACCACCCTCAAATTAACTTCATCGAATGTGTGAATCGCGTTATCGGCACCTCCATTCGTTCATATATTTCTGACGATCATCGTGAATGCGATCATTATAACTGCAAAGTTCGTTCACGCTGTTAAGGCTTCTGTTCATGAGGTAAATAGATATTACCCATATTTCCTTAAATGACG